>JAKLML010000068.1:0-141698 GCA_022813425.1 Aureobasidium lini | reverse complement strand
TCTAATCTTAGAGGTAAAGACGTCGAATTAGGAGCGATCTCCCTAAAACTTTTTAGGGTTAGGTATCTTTTCGGAACGGCTAATCGAAGACTCGGGAGTAGGAGAAGTAAGCGTAGGCGTTCGACTATAAAGTACTATATTATCCTTAACATTAGGAGTTATAGGATCCGAGGTGATAGGGGTATTAACCGTAGGTAGGGCAGCTTTAATAGCTTTAGCTTCTAAGCGGCGGGCCTAGGCTTCGTTTTCGAGAGCATTTTCTATTCGAGTAATAGCGCGGACCTTATTTATAGAAGCGCGTTTAAGTTTTTCGCGAACCTTCTCGAGTTTAGAGGACTAGTATATTTATATAGTCTAAATAGACTCTTTTTCGCGGCGGGTCTAGTCGAGTTCCTAGCGGGTCTAGCCGAGTTTATAGGTAAGAGAGGCGTTCTCCTAGTATAGCGATATATTTTTAGATTCCTAGGAATCGGCGAAGTAATAGATATCGGTTAGGAACTTATACTATAGGTCGGGGTAGTCGTAGACATGTTAGATAAAAACCTCGAGGTTATCTAGGAGGATAGGAGGTATTAGGTACGAGGTCATCGTAGGGTAGTTAGCATAATAGGCGCGCTACGTAGGTATATAAGGTCTATGTAATGTTAAGGGGCGAAGTCGGGAATAGGTAATAGTACGTAGATACGGGTCTAAGCTATATAACAAGACGTAGATAAGGAGATAAAGAGGTAATAGGGAGGAGTTATAGAAGGTAGTAAGTAGTCTTAGCAACTCCGTACGGCCGCTTAGTAAGCGGCTAGCTAAGGTTAGGGTCACCCTAGCGGCTAGGGGTTATAGTTAGGTATAACTAGATAGCTAACCGTAATAGCGGTCTTCTTAGTAAGGACCTTATTCTTCTATATAGTCTTCTTCCTCTTCTTAGCCTTCGACGATAATACTAGCTTCTCGGAGGGGGTACTATAGAGGCGAGCTATAGCGAAGGCTATAACGGCGATAGTAATACGATAGAGGTAACGAGGTTAAGGGTATTACCCTAGTACGGTAGTAGTATATACGCTTAGAGAGGTGTATACGCTAAGAATACCGCTATAAACCCTATAAGTGCTTAAGCCTTAGCGAGAGACTAAAATTTTAGTGCCTTAGCTACGGTTATCTATAGAGCATACTAAAATCCTACCCCGTAGAAGGATTTTGCTCTATCGTATCCTACGAGTTAGCTAGCCGATATAGAATCATCTCCTAAGGCCTACTAAAAAAGAAGCTCTTAATCTTTAGTAGGTCTAAACTATTAATAAGGTAAACAGCCTACCTTAACACTTTTAACCGTTATACACATTTTCTGTAAAATAGCTAGCAATTGTTTCTTTAGTAAAGAGTCTCGAACTTTCCTTTCTAATGTAGTAGGTGTTTTCGAAACATGTAGTAACGACCGTTTCGTGTAATTGTTACAAGTATTGTCTCTTCCTTAGCTGCCACGTGAAGGACGATTGTGACATGCGAAGGCCTCGGTAAAGGATTTTAGTAGCCAAAGGGAGGGATTCTTGAGATCGCGGCCTCGTGACAAGAGGACCGTGCTTGCACAAATACCTAGCGCACCCTTTTTTTTGGTATGCGCCTCGGCCCGCCAGAAGATCTTCTTGCCTGCAGCGAAACCCTCTGTCTAAAAAGAGCATGCAGCGAACAAAAGATTGGAATCAAACTCAAAAATTTCATGGCTTCACCAGAAGCGAAAGGTGTTCACCAGTTGTATCGATGTTTGTTGTCGGGTCTTTGCTTCGACAAAAAGCTTGATTGTAATTTGTACAGCTCCAATTGATGTGCCGCTTCATCTCATTTCCACATGCCCCTGCAAAGAGATCTGGGGAGGAAAGGCTTCTAAACTTTGACAGATATTGCATGTCAGCAAGAGGCCCGATTGGCATGATGCCAATCTTTATTTCCACTTTGCTCGGCGGTCTCGCAATTCTTCTTTTCCGGTTGGCTACAATGATGGTTGTTTAAGCCTCGTTCAAGGACCAATGGTGTGGTGTCATTCGTATCCACCAACCCATTTTTGATTCCCACGTTCCAATCTGTACGAGTCGAACCTTCCACCCTTCAGCCGAAGCGGCTTGGCTAGGCCCATATTCACGAATCCCCGCCGCTCGGCCGTCGCGCCTGCTGAAAGTGAAGTAGTGGTGAGAAAAGTAGAGGCAGAGAGAGCTTGATAGCATCCTCGGGGTAATTTCCTCCTGCACTACTTAAAAGGTGGGTTGTCTGCCTCTCGCGCCTGGCACGAAGACCTCCCTTCGTTACATTCCATCATCTCGGCCTGCATCGACGTTAAACGCAACAACATATAACGTGCGTTCCCCGGACTTTTTCACTAGGCGCAGAGCATATCCATACCGCAACCTCACTCTTGGTACCTCGATATTCGAAAAATCTCGTGATCTTCTGGATCAATTGGACTATTCTTGTACCTATAAGAACCTCGTGATAGCAACGTCTTTGCTCTCACTGCCGTCAATCGCCTGCTTGGCTGAAACATATCAACATCTGGAATACTGGATTTGGCGAACGGCATTGTTTTTGCTATCTAACGGTCGTTAATTTCGGTCACAACTGGGCAACCTGTTTACCATCACTGATCTGGTCTGGCCGTCAGAAACCCAAAACTCCCTCAACAGCAAACACCCTTTATCAAAGCAAACGTTTTGGAGAAGTCGCCCCTTTGCGAACTACTCGGCCTTCTTACATATCTATCAACCGTAGCCGCGTCACAGCCAGAATCCTTCTCCTGCATTCTTCCAAGACACCAATCTTCCTCCTCCCCACCCCGAGCTCTTCCGTTATCCGCCTGCATACAGCCCTAACCCGGTTATATTCTTGAAGATGCTTTCTCGCGTTCTGTTCACTGTGGCTGTTGCCGCTTCTACCGCCATGGCCGTCGCTCTTCCCAAGGAAATCACCTTGCCCAAGGAGGTTGTGCCTCAAGCAGTTGTTGCTGCCATGGATGAGGTCGAGGATAACCCATGGACTCTCGTCTCGCCTGATGGTACCTGCGGTGGTGAAACCAAATACACCTGCATTGGCTCTCGTTTCGGTGACTGCTGCAATACATACGGATACTGGTAAGTTTGCACTCTTTACTCTCCCCTGCAGGAATCTCAAACTGACAAACATTCCAGCGGTATCACAGACGCTTTCTGCGGCGCAGACTGCTTCAGCCTCGCTGGTCTCTGCAGCGCCGACATGTCAGGCTCCGGCACCATCAACCGCCCTAAGGCCACTCACGTCCCCTGGAAACCCACTGTCCACCACGACCCTCACTTCAAGCCCTCATACGTGATTGACAACGGAGAGAGAGCCCCCAACCAAGTCTGGTCATGATCTCTGGATTGATTCTTTCCACCACTTTGAACGACCAAACATGATTACACACATTACACGACCATGACTCCGGGGGCTTTTTTCTGGATTTTTCTACTTCTTCTCGACCTTCCGACTTTCTACCAAACTTCTTTACGTTACGTACCAGCGAGGCGTTCACATTTCCTGGGCAATCGACCATCATCCTCCCCTTAGATGAGGGTTTCAGAGGCAAAAGACTACTTCAATTCTTAAACATTTTTCAACACTCTTACGAACCACTTGGATCGCTTCGGCTCCACATTTGGTTCTTTTCTTTTTTCTGTCATTCGATTCAAGTTTTCGCAACTCTCTGGTTTGCTGATTTTACATGTCGCTCACTGGCTGTGTATAATGTTTTTTTCTTATTCTCTATTTCCTATCCCCGCTCCAAGAACAGAGCCTTGTCTTCTTTTCTGCGGGCCTTGAGACGAGCGGCATATGCCATGCTCACTCAAAACGCAAACAACTATCAACTGATTCGAATTATACCCTCTACTACAGAATCAGCATCCAAAAATTCAGTCCATCATCATTTCAAACAAAACTTTACGATCTATTGGTCTTCTGATCTCTCTTTTTTGCCATGCATATCTCTGATTCTTAGGTGACGTTCAATCCCTTTCTTGTCATTGTTTCAGGCTCACCCCCTTTCTTGGTTTCATACCATTTGGTAAAGGTTTGCATGCCTTTGATCTCATGTTGCTTCGCTTTTCTGAATCATATCATGGTTACACGACTTATTGTAAGTACCAAGTCGCCCCTTCCTTCATTCTATAGGATGATACTACAAGTTTTCGATTCTTGTAGGTTGCACCTTGTTTCTTGCTTTATTTTCATGACTTTGCCCTGCAACTCCATCGGCCGCTCTAAGTGATCATTTTTCTTCGTTCTATCACGTGGATCCACACATGAACCTCACTGTCACAATACTATCACTCGTAGCAGTATATATTCTCCTCACTCTCTACCTTCCTCGTCTACTACAATCAAAACACGACGAAACAAGATATCGCAACTCCAACGAGTGCTTTGATAGCTTCTGCTGTCCCTGTCTTTTTGACTTGTTCCTGCATTCTAGCAAGCGAGCCCGGGTCATGTCGCTCGCTGCAAGTACTAAGTAAAACAAGGGCTAGTCACACTACATTAACAACAGTAGTGGACGATTGCACGACCGGTGCTAGATCTCTGCCTCGGAGGCTGGAGATGTAGCTGGATATTCCGCAGCAACAACAATTCTAGGGAGCTTCTGAGGTGGGTTGATAACGTGTTCATTAACGTTCCTGCTCTCCTCCCACTGGCCTATTCATATGGTGTTATCGTCTCGGTGCACGATCAACCGACCAAGCAGTCAAAACATCATGGAAAGTTTGGGTTATGACATGTTCTGTAGTTCGAAAAGCGGATCGCGCTTGTAAGGCTACAGGCAGCGAAAGACCGGGAAAGAGCGATTGGCCAATGATGGATTGTATATTGAAGCCAGACAAGCAGAGCCGACACGAACAAGGACAAGACAAAGAGAGCCAGCGAGGAATCGTATGGGAATTGTACAAAAAGGCTTTCATGTGCCTGCTTTTTTTTGGAAAATCTTCGCTATCTGGTTCCCCAAAAAAGTTACATAGGGCAAAGAGCCAACAAAACTACTAGAGGAAAAAACAAACGCCGCGTTATAGAAACCATCCCCCGAACCTATCCTGATCGAACAACACAAAAAAGACCACCGCCGCATTTCTAACGCATGGCTTGAACGATTCTACCTCTGAGTGTGTCCACCGCATCGCGCTTTTCGGGCTCGAGATCTGAGCTTCCGGCGAGACTGGTGAGGAGATCGTCGATACCGGCGGCGTTTTCGTCGCTGCCGAAGAGGACGCTGTCGCCGTGGCGTTCGCTCTCCCGTAGCCAGGCTTGGATCAAGTAGATCAGATCAGCGGCGAGGGCGCGACGGTGTCTGCCAACGAATGGTTGCTCGTTAGTGTAGTACATCTGTTCTACGACTGGCAGTAGTGCTGAAGGTCGGATGTCCAGCTCGAGGAAGGTATCGATGACCCACATTGGTGAGGCGGCGTTGTTTTGATACTCAAGGGCGTAGCGGAGAAGCATCGGCAACAGGATAGGGATGGGGAAGGTGGCCTCCGCTGCATTCAGACGTTGGCCTAATGAGCGGACCTTGAGAGCCACTGCTTCAAAGGGCGCCATCTGATCAATTCCATCTGCTTCTTGGTGCACTTGTTCTATAAGCAATTGCCAAGTTGATTGGATGTCTGCAGGGTTGCGATGGTCAGCGCAGTGGTAGATCAAGATGCAAATGTCGTAATAGCCTGCTTGATCGGCATATTGGTTGAAGAGCTCGGCGACTTCTAGAATTTGGCCATCAAGTGCTTTCAACACTTGGGGTCTGCGTTGGTCTGTAAGACGAGGATCCGACTTCATGCGTTGCAGGATATCGTCTTGGATGTTGCCAACTTCCAAGAGGTCGTTGATCTCACGGAGAGTTTGTTGTCTACCTTGTGCAGCGTCGAGCAAAGAAACGGTACGGATTGAGGCGTTGGTTCTTGCACGACTAAGGTAGCTAATGCGTTGCTCGAGGTTGAGGTCAAAGCCACTCTTTGCAAGTAACGATTGCACTGAAGCGGCCTCAAGGAAGTTGTTGTGGTGTGCGTAGTAGCGCCAGAGCAAGTCAGCATGGTCAGGGTTTTTGTCCATACGTCTGCGGAGGTAGCTGATAACATAGGGTGAGCTGATCTCGAGAAGTCTGTCATTCCACCCTTGGCCCATATACCAGTCGTATAGGTTATTCTGGAAAACTTCATCTTCGGAGTTGTTGATGATCTCGTATGCCTCGGATTGTCTCTTGGCAGTGACTGAGAAGGCACCATCGGGGTGTGCTTCGAATGCTTGTTCGACTGACACAATGACTTGGTGAATGAGGTCGTAGCATTGCTTTCTGCCTTCGAAGGCCTTTTGTCGGGGGTCGTCTTCGGGGCAGTCGTCCCTTAACCAAGAAAGGGCTCGATTTGCCCGGTCAGACTCGTGTGCAACAGTCAAAGCAAGCTGGATAGCACCAGCGTAGAAAGACATGGGAATATATTGTGACACAGCCCACTCGAGATGTTCCATAGAAAGAGCTCCTGCCACCTTCTGGAAAAGTCGTAAGCTCTCGTTCAACAGTCTGCGGCTTGCCTCCGAGGCGGGACCAGCCTCGGATGCTCTCTTGACCTGCTCTTGAGCCTTGAAGATAACCACATCATCGGCGCTACAGAAGCTGCCACAGCGTCTTCTCAGAGCTTCCGCTACAGTGTCGACGTTCGAACCGTTGGCAATGTTACGGTTCACGATGGCCTTGACAAGCTCCTTGGCCAGGTTTCTGCCATCTGGCGAGCAGAAAAGTCCCTCGAAAGTGAGTAATCTGGCACGCTCACGGGAGGTTTCTGGCAGGGACAGAACAATTTCGTCGACTCTCTCATCGAACAAGACAAGTACAAAGGCGATGCCCTCGATGATGCTCGAAATGAGCTGAATCAGAGCGTTCATTGCACGATGTTCGCCCTGCAAGGAGAGTTCATCTTGCTTGTTTGCGACACGTCCAAGAGACTCGGGTCCAGACAAGCCTTCGATGGAGCTCTTATTCTTGTTCAAGAATTCTTGCAACGAATTCAAAGCGCGCTGAATGTTTTGCAGTTTGGTGAGTGCCACGGTCGATGTGACAGCCAAGCCACCAACGGGAGTGACCTTTTGAGTCAGGACAGGTGCTCTCCAGATCGATCGTACCAATCGGGTGATGTACAGTGCCATACCATCGTGTCGGGGGGAAGGACGAACATTGTCGATGGCGGGAGTGTTGTTGTCCAAAACAGAGTTCTCATTGAGCATAGGCTTGCCTCCTTGAGTGATGAAAGCCTCCCGGGCAAACTCTACAATGTCTGGCTCTGTGATATTGGTGATGCGAGCATCGGCATTACCGTCGGAAGCTTCGCCACAAGCAACGGCTAGAGCTGTAGCAGCAGTCTCGGTACGGCCATAGTTGCGAATGAACTTCTTTACTTGGCCATCGCGACCTTCTACATCGCCACCGTAGCGTGCGAGAGCAGCGAAAATATCCACAAGTCTGCGACGACGCATGATTTGAACACCAGTGCTAGTCAGGACAGCAATCTCAGTGGGAGACTGGTCGAATTGAACGGCGAGCTCATTGGCGAAGCCCAAAGGAGTGGAAGCTGCAGCGAAAGGAGTGCTAACCAAGCCAATGCCTTGAGAAGGATAAGGGAGTTCCAAGAACTGGCCAACCTCTGGGAAAAGAGTGGCATGGCTGGCATCCCGAGGCAGCTTGATGCGGCCAGAGTCGGGAGCTGTGAAAAAGATGGAGTCTCTGTGGGGATCATTGGGGTTAGGAACGACCCAACATGAGTAACCAGGGGCATATCTAACGCCAGCCTTGGTGTTAGCAAGGAAGCGCGTGTTGGTGTCCAAGGTCGAGGGATTGGTGTTATAAGGACCAAGAGAAGTGGGCTGGGGTTGTTGTGGTTGAGGAGCAACGGTTTCGCCGTCCTTGGGAGGGAATTTGATATGATGGACCTGCATGCTGGTCGGGGCGGATGAAGTTGAGCTGCCGTAGAAGGCGCCAGAGGTGGCGCTGAGGAAGATGCGACAACCGGTGCTGGTAAGAGCCTGCAGACTGAGTCTGTTCGTTTCTTGGGCCGAGATTGGGCTGATGGATACGAGCGAGGTAGTGCGCGAGAGGAGATCAGAGCTGGGGACCATGTGGGCGATCTGGGCGAGCAGACTGGTAAAAGGTCGGGACAGAGCCAGATCCAGCACATTGCCACTCTTCATGTGGTAGACGCGAATGGTCGAAGAGGAAGAGAGTGTGTACAGCAGGTCACGCGAGTCATCAACGACCATCTGTGAGATATGTTCCTGATCCGATCGGCCACCAAAGGGCAACAGCTGGAAGGCAGATGAGATGCCCGAGTTTGTGTGGTTGATCTTGGAGCAGCGGTTTGCGAACCAACGTTCCTCTTGCTGGTAAGTGAGCTCCCAGACATCAATGGCCTGGTTACCACCGAAGAAGATGCGCCCAGTCTTGTCCGACGACTCGATGTGGCTGATGGAAATGCCTCTTACGGGTACCTTCATGTTGGTCGAGTAGAGCTGGACAGCCCAGCCACCGTGAGGCGAGCGCGCGGCGGCCAGACCGATGAGCAGGACCTCTGCATGGGTTGCGACAACCAACAGGTGGGTAATCGAGTCTATGAAGACGCCCTTGCGCGGCTTGACAAGCTTGACGGCCGTGATGGCATTGGTCTGATCTTCGAAGCCGATGAGCTCGGGGTTCGGATGGGTGTAGTCCCAAAGGTAGAGCGACGAGTCGATCACAATGAAGGCGTGGTTGAGCTCGGCGAAGAGACCCAAATGTGTCGAGACTTGGGCCAGGTTCGCCTGTTCGAAGATTTGCTCGGGGATATCATAGTTGCGACTGCGCTGGAATGGTTGCCAGGCCGGATTGAAGGAAGTATCGTAATCATTGGAGATGCCCTGGCCGACATAGTTGTCAAGGGCTGGGTACTGGGCCTCACTTTGAAGGGCTTCGTTGACGGTGCGCGCTGCGCGTTCGATCGGAGCGAGAGAGTCTTGCGTGGCGGTAACTGGTCTTTGTGCAGGCGCATCGCGTGAAGCTACCTGGCCGGCGCGGTATCCAGCCAAGGTAGCAGCCGAGTTTGAGCGAAAGGACGGAGCTTGCTGCATTTGTCCAGAACTGCCAGGTCTGCCAGGCGCCGGGGTGTTGAAGAAGGCCCCTGGCAGAGGACGCTGCGGCGTCGCTTGTGATGCTGCCAGAGCCATTGTCGAGGATTAGGAAATGGGCATACAGGAAACCTGATCAGCTGCGAAGAGATCAAGTTCTTGTTTAATCGAGCACGACGGAATTGCGAGAAGCTTTGGCGACTGAGACGCGCCGACGCTTGGACCAGTTGATGCTGTCACTCCTCGAACTTCCAACACCATCTGCCAGACCTTTGCTGCAACCCTGCCTCTCAGAACAATGCCTATATGTATCGAGTGTCGGTACCCTGTAAGCAGCCTGTACACCACGTACAGCAAGGCAGATGACCGAACTTTGGGAAAAGGTGTACGCTTGACACAGTGCCCGAGATGCAAGCGTTTCGCAGACAAATATGTCGAACATGATTTTGTTGTTTTGTTTATCGACTTGGTCTTGATCAAACCTCAGGTAGGCTATCGTGAAATTATTCCTCTCTGTCTCTCAATCCCTCCTTCCAAACATTTCAAGCTTCCAACTTCCTCTGTTTTTACTCAACATCAATACTCGAAACATATTCTCCCTCTTTTTGGAACTAGTCGGGATGCTTTTAGTCAATGTCAGAGCTGATCTGGTTACGCAGGTCTACAGACATCTTCTTTTCAATCGTCTAGGTCGTGAGGACGGCCGCTTCAACGTAAGTCTTCGAGTTGAGGCACTGTGAACCAATACTGACTGTCACAGCCGTCCATAATACGCCTCGGAGTCTTACTGCTCTTGTTTGATGTCTATCTGACCTGGGCACGTATCGAAGAAGCCATGCCCTCCCCATCGGCCTCGGACAGTGTGTCCATGCCGACCCCCTCAGACCCCTTCTCACATCCCACGAGTAATGCTACTGGATCAGGCCAATGGAACGCATCAAGCCTGCTACCAACATCTAATCTGCTGAGTGAGCAGCCCATCATCCTGCAATACGTCTTTTTCCTTGTGCTGTGCGCACTGGAGACGGTTTCATTCCACCTCCCAATCCGCACACTTTTGTCTCTCCGTCTGCCCCGGCCATTGTCTTACTTGATCCCTCATTACCCGCACCCTGCTGTCATAAGTACGGCACTCCTGGTATCAAGCTTCACAAAGCTCTTCCCGCTATTACTGTTGATCTGGAAGTACGATCTGCCGAGTAGCGCAAGTGCTGTTTCCTGGGCTGTCATCATCAACAACGTTGCTGCCTTGGAGATCTTGCTTGAATGTGGAGTCACCAGAGCTGCCATTTTGGCGGCTGTTGGCGCTGTGTGTCGGGCAGGTATTGGTTGGGTAAGTTTCGAAACGACTCGGATCTAAGACTGAAGCTAATGATTGCGTAGGGTATTCTAAGAGCTGCTGGTGTAGGATCAGGGGTAGCAGCTGCCGGTGTCGTTGAGACGGGCGATTTGCTCGAGCTGTGGAAACGACTTGCGCTTCACGTTGGTATCGGACAATAACACGCATGCTTCTCGGCACCATTGGATAATGTGCACGCGCTCAGAAAAGGCAATATCAGAAACAAGGGCTGCCATGTAGCAAGCCCACTACGAGTGATATGTCACAGTGTATCTCCCAGTAAACTCAAGTAACGCCGGTGCCATGTGATTTTTTTGCACAACTCTCGTTCATCGCTTCTCCTTCTCCAACATCAGAACCGTCCTTGCTCTTCGACCGTAGTCAGTCTGTCTAGAAACGGGCACCATCTCTGTGGACATATTCGGGTCTGAGGTCGCTTCTTTGAGGGCTGATGAGGGGGTGCCACTGGGCGAGGAAGGTGATGGCTATTCGTCATATTAGTCGGAAGATCCAGCGGTTCAAATGATAGATACGCACCCCACATGAGGTAACAGCTCCAAGCCGAGAGGATGAGGGTTGAACGCCAGACACTGTCGATGTGTTAGTTCTCAGCTTCCTCTTGTCTATTCAATGTCTTCCTCGGTTTCGCGTCTCGTCCTTCAGCAAGACTCGAGAGGGTCGATGGGCGGCTTACGTTTGTGTGTCGCCCTTGGGGCTGGCGAACCAGGACACGGCGCAGAAGGCCAAGATGAACAGGAGGCCGACCAGAAGACTCCACCTAGATGCGCATAGTCAGCTACGACTCTTCGAAAATACTCCTGACCGAACCAATGTATGCGACATACCCGTTAGCCATGTTGATGTTGATTGTCTAGACAAGGAGTTGTTCGACCACCAATGTTCGCCGTCGCGCTTGCCCAAAGGTCGTCCACCGATGACGCCAAGCTTGGCACCTTTCCATCGTGCATCCATCAACTCTCCGCCTTCCACTTCAACCATCACACGCGACTTCACAGGTTGGTAACTGGTTCTTTTTCCTTGTGCCCTCCATCGTTCACGCGGTGAAGTTCTCCATTCACTTCGACAAAGAAAGCTTTCCTGTCAGCATGTTATTGGTTTTGCAAATGCACCCACCAGCACAACACAGCAACAGCCGACGCGGATCACCAGCCATTGCCAACCATGCTGTTCAACACAACATATGCTTGCTATAACACTTCGATCCACAGCTGCCCGGAACACATTGTAACGCTAGACTTATGTCTTCTGGAATACCTCAGCATCTTCCGCGTCTTGTCGAAATGAACTCAGTCTGCTCAGTAGACCATCCGCTGCTTTACAGCTTGCTCCTCGCCACTTTGGACTTGCCCAACATGGTCCTTTCTAGGTAAGCCGCGCCCAGGAGCCTGTCCAGTTGCCTTGTCCCTCCTCGAGAATTAGTGCTTTTCACAGAAGGCTCCTGATCCCAGGTTACCATACCATCCCTATCTTGTCCGGACTTGCTTATGATTCACTACTCTCAATTCGCCTGGCCTAGGGCACCCTGGGACCACAAGGATCTAGACACTGGCAAAAGTCGTGTTTGCATCAATGGTGAGATGGCCGAGCGGTCTAAGGCGCCAGCTTAAGGTTCTTCCAATACGCTGGTCCGAAAGGGCAGGGGTTCGAATCCCCTTCTCATCAACATTCCTTTTGCACCAGCGGGTGTATACAGCTGCTACGAAATAAGGCGGAAGTGTAGGGCGAGGAAAATCAATTTTTGGATTTTCGAGATTCTGTTGGCGGAGAATGCTTTTGTGTAGGTATGGACCCTGGTTGCACAATGTGGCTTGGCGTTTTGTGCATGCTGAGCTCCTTCCTATTGAGGCTCCGCTTGCCAGCTCGAGAACCTCGCACTCCTGCTGGCCGTAGGTGTTTCTGGCTCGCGCCTACTTGTCTATTACTCCTGCACCTGAACATCCGGATAACAGCACTAGTCTGCTTTAATGTCACGACAGGGGATCGATGGCAGCTGGCAACTTGCACAGTTATATTGAGCACCCAGAGGCTGTTCACGGACAGGGCGATAAGTCTGAACTCTGAACGGTCATCTCCTCACATCGTCTTCCTTGTGCATTTTCAGGCGGTTTTACGCAACTCGCAAAAGCGGCCACGCGGTCTTTTTCTGTTGTCATATCTGTGCAGGCAGCGCCTGTGGCTTCCCCAGGCGTGTATGCAGCCGAAGGAAGCATCGTAGTTCCTCCTGCCTTCATGGCTTAGTTTAACACATTGGTCCGGACACTACAAGACTTCAGGTTGTTAGATCACTTAATGTAAAGTCACCATACAGCGTTCTTCTACTATAAGAGCACAAATCGCTGTCCCTTTGGTTGTGGTGAGAGCTTTCACGACCTGCTCAAGCTGTATTTGCAAGAGAATGGTTGTGATATTGAGGAATTGGAGGGTAAAGATATCTCGCACCATCTACCAAAACAGCAACTATTCAAAGCTGGTTTATTCGGCTGTGCTCCATGTAATGTTTGCTGCGAGTCGCTACAGGAGCTTTTCTCTCACCCCTCAATGTACCTACACACAAGACGAAGACGTTATGACCACAATAGAGAAGGTTAAGGAAACTCAACTCCTCGAACCGCAAATTCTGGAGAGATCTGCTAGAAGGAATCTTCTATTACTGACATAGCAAAGACGCGGTCGAATGCCATGAGCATTAGCAGTAACGCCAATTTATGCCTATATGTAAGTTCAAAGTACGCACTGACTCAGAAGAAGGTCCTTCCAAGATGATATCCAGAGGAAGAAACTCAGATGCGCAAAACTTGTTTGACTTAGATTGAATGAGAGACACGTAATATAAATTACCAAGAGTCCAGCAGCCTAGGGAGACCTGCGTGCCGCAAGTCTGAAGATTGATGTGCCGTTGGCCGGCTTGTCCTCGAACTACTATACATAAACGTATCGCTGTTTGAAGCCATGCCAATTTTCTAGCATTGAACGTCAACGTACATCGTCAATGATGACTGACACCCACCCTTCATTGAGTCTCTCAGCCATCGAGCAAAGCGGTCCTCGTGGTTACATTCGACCGTTGTTCTTTTTCTCGCTCGAACAACTGACCGACGTGGAGCAGAATGATGTTGTATCACATCTGGCTACCGCACTGGCACTTACTAAATCAGCGATTCCTTGTCTTTCCGCTGAAATGGTCCCGGATACAGACTCGCAACAGAACGGACGCTTCTTACTTAAGCCAAACCCTGAAGTTGGCAAGATGTACGAGAAAGACTTGCGAGGGGGGTTGTTCCCTTTCACCTACAAAGCTTTGAGAGAACAGCGCTTTCCTACGTCAGCGCTTCCACAAGATATCCTTTGTCCAGTACCAATCTTTCCAACGCAAGCTCCTGTACCAGTCTTCGCGGCTCAGACGACACTCATCGACGGCGGACTGATTCTCAACATCTGCATCATGCATCTGGTCGCCGATGCCAGGGCCATCTACGAAGTCTTGAGCATATGGGCGCAGAATTGTAGACATCTCCAGAATCCGGATACAACTTCTGCATGCGAGCAGCTTCCATTATTTATTTTCGAAAAGACTCAATTCGACCTTGGTCTCGATACACCAGACGATCATCTCGAGTATATGGTGTTTGGCTCACCTCCAGCACCACCGCCAGCTATGCTCAAGCCAAGGTTTCGTACTGAGGTGTATCGCTTTACGCCAGGAAGTCTTGTCAGGTTGAAGGAAGATTTGTCAACTGGACTGGATAGGAACGAGCACATATCTACCAACGATGCTGTATGTGCGTTGATCTGGCGTTGCGTACTGGCTGCGCAAGTTGACCTCGATCAAGTGTCGCCGGAGGCAATCTCGTTGAACACAATCTGCGTCGATGGTAGATCACGTTGTTTGTCGCCATTACCGGAGAACCATATCGGGTGTCCGATGGTTTACGCAACTCCTGGTGTTAGTGTGGTTCAAATGCTCGCCGCAGACAGTCTGTCAGACGTCGCTCGTGCAATTCGGAAGGCTATCGCTGGCACCGACAAGCATTACATTGCATCACTAGTTGATTTTTTGCAAGGAGTGCATAGTTACGACTGCATCGCACCGGCATCCTTCGCTGGCTTGATGGACACCAGCGTCATGACGAGTTCGTGGTTTCGCGTACCATTCTATGATATCAATTGGGGTCCGGCGTTTGGGAATGGCTACTTCGACCGCGTACGAACTGTTCATGAAGGCTTCTTTAATGGATCGCAGGTCATCATGCCTAAATTACCTACAGGAGAGATGGAAGTTGTCATCGGATTGGACCAAGCAGATTGGAACAAGTTCAGACAAGACAGACTATGGACCAGATATGCCACGACCGACTGTAGTCCTTGGTAGAAATAATGTTTTTGGGAGTCGAAAGAGATAGTCCAGGAAGATAAAGGTCAAACATGATGAAGGTCAAAAATGAGGCACGAGCTTGGGCCATCAGGTCCTCTTGGCAATTAAACAACCACCTCAAGCTACCCGAAACCCTGCAATTTCCGGTGGGTTAAGAGCTTCTGTCGATTTCTTTCGCATCATGTTCATCAGTCGCAATGCACATCGAAACTATCCCTCTTGACATTGGTCGAAGACGACAAATTCTATTCGAGCTGAATGAGCCTGTCACTCTTTCAGCAGAGGAGTACGAAGAAATCAAGCCGTGGGTCTCGAATTGGTGTAAGTAAAGACAAAGTAATCTACAAATACGCTTGCCTTGCACTTTCCCCTTTTCGACGGTCTTGCTGTTCAAAATACCTTTCTTGCCAACACTGTCTAACCAGAATCTCTTCGCTTTGATTATGAATGCAGCACCTTGTGTTTTGAATGATTGTCTTTTCTCAAATGAACCTTACTGACATGAATAGATACAAATGAAAAGGCCAACTCATATGCACCTCGCTTCAACACACAGCGTACCAATTACCGATGTATCTTCCATGCCCAAAAAGCCTCGGAATCAGCTGGCAAAGGTCTTCGGGCTCGATCTACACGTCAGCCTCTTGAAAAGCCATGTCCATTCACGATGGGTGTAGTCGCTCACTACGCCAAAGATGGCAAGAGCGTTGTCCGCTACACCATTGATCGGACCAGCATCCATGATCGCTGTCCGGACCACACACATGACATTGAGATGGTTGACAAGACCAGAAGATGTGACGGTCTAAGAGCGATCGCTTACCATCGTATGTCTTTGATGGCTCCAGACGCGAAGGCAAATCTTGTCTTCCACAGTATGAAGGAATTACCGCGCTACGAGGAAGCAGGAGGCAAGTACTTCACAAACTCAGAAGTCTATCATGTAGGTCGTGAGTTCAGGAAGCCTACCGATGCCGTGGCGTCCAAGCCCGGTTCGGATTCGCCTTCGAACCCAACATCGACTTCGAACTCAAACCCACCTTCAAATCCAGCCACAAATACTACATCTGAAGCTGAAGGTCAAGCCGAGGAAGATGGTATCGCTCCGCCCCCATGGGCATCGTTCAGGAAACGAAAGAGGGTACCAGATGTGCAGACACCTCATCCTCGTGGTGCAACAATTGTCGGCAGGTATCGACCAGCAACCATGGCCCTCCCATGTGAGGAGAATCGTGCGAGGAATCTTGAGATCATGGCCAACGGAGGTGACATCCAAGACTACTACGGACAGCATCACCCGCCGCCTCCAAGGCAGCCAAGACAACCATCAGATGAAACACTAGAGAGACGTGAGCGATTGTACGGAAACACACCACCCGGTGATATCGCCTCACGAGTCAGGGAAATTCTCTCTCGACCAAGTGGAGCTGCTCCACGTCCGGTACAAAGCAACGGCGGATATTCACCCGCACCTATAGACTTGACTTCGCCGGGAAGCTATGAACCACTACCCAACAGACCAGCACGACCACATGCATGGCGCCCATCACATCCAGAACCTCAACCACACGGTTGGCGTCCGTCATATTCTGAACGCCAGCCACACCAACAATCATCAAGTCAGTCAAACATGATTCTGCCGACATGGATGACCGTCAATGAACCGACTTTGCTACAAACAAGATCTGTTCAAGCCGGTCGCTCTGCTGTTGTAGTAGAAGCGCCAGTCAGTATTGGTGACCTTCTTCGAAATGCAGTACCTGCAAACGCTCCGTCACAACCAATCACTCCACATCAAACAGAACGTCACACTGTGGCATTACCACCGACTCAGCCTGTGGTCAACGAACGCGCGACACTTCGCGAACTGCTCAGTATGCAACAGTCGTCGACTCCAGAAGTGGACCGAGAGCGTTTTCCCCCGAACCCATTCTCCTGATGACGCTCTTCCAAATCCACATGACCAAGAATACTTTTCCCGGCCCTGTCTGTTGTTGTAGTCAACGATGGAACATATGAGCAGAGAAGAATCGAAGCAATAGGGTACAAAAACCGCAATCCGCACATGGTTGTCTTCAACATGTACAGCAACCAGGGGTTGTTCCTACGAAGGGGGAAGGGAAAAAATATCCGGTACTAGCTTTCACAGACCAAATTTGTGTTAGATGTGGACGCTGAGTGGCACAGGGAACAAGGAAGGGAAAGTTCGGTATGTCTTGTTCGTGAGTGGTTCAGTACAGATTGTTGTCATGGACACCCTGTCGCTGTGGAAAGTTGGGCTCGCGACGACAACAAGTAGTACTCCGCGGTCCTAATTTGCTTTTGGCCCGTTCTTGAACTCTTTCTAGACCGTTTGACTTCGTTGTATGTCAGAGGAGCCTACCTTGAACCAAAGTGGCCCCGGAATTGAGAATTGTGATTAATGAGACGAAGCATGTGTTGAAAAACATGGTCGACTGGTTCGGAGGTCGACAAGCATACTAGAAACACATTCATCTTACATATCACCTCAGTCAGTCTCAATCCACATCGATCAGCTACGCTTCACACAGACTGAAGAAATCGAGAACAAAGGTTGACGTGTGAACAAGATACAACTTCCCGAGGTCAGGGTGATACCTCGAGTCTTGGCCACAAACCGTGTTCTCGCGCATCAGCAATATCGAGAACTAGAGAAACACAGCCAGAACGCTCTTGCTATTGCCAATAGATATGGCTGCAGGATTTGAACATGTAATTTGGATGGGAGAGCGGTCGCTTATGAAACAGGCACGCCTTTCATGAAATACAGTGGAAGATTGGAAAAAGGGGTTTGTGTTTATTTGGTATCAAAGAAAAGAAGTGGCATGAGTCCGTGAGTGCTCGTCTATCTGATGGTTTCCATCTCAGGACCTCTACCGGCCAATTCTTTGGCCAGCGCGATCTCAGTCCTGGAAAGACCGAGATTACCAGCATATTCGCCAAAGGTGACGACGATCTCATGCAAGCCATCTTTCAGAACTTGCAACAGAGCTTCAACTTCAGGCACTTGGCGATTACCGTTGAAGTCCACGTCTGTCCAGTGTGGCGGCAGTTTTGCCACGAATAGTTGGATCTGCTGTGTGGTGATTATGAGGGTGCGCACGATAGTCGAAATGTCCTTTTGCACTTGACCGAGGTTATCTTCCTTCAGACTGGCGACTGCGAGACCGCAGATGGCTTTGACAGCATTGATGATAATGGTGCTAGTGCTGTAGGGGACACCGAAGACTACGGCATTGATGCGACGGGCAAAGACCTGGCGGAAAGGCATGCCGAATGGTGTGCGGATGATGGAAGCGATCAGACCGTTGGCATTGTTGACCATGTTGGCGCGACCGAACTGCTCCTGCTGCTCCTTACTCAAGATACGATCAGTGCCGTATTCGAGCAGTCTTTGTGCTCGCGGGCTGACGGGGTTGGTTGCACCATGTGATTGACCGTAAGACCTGGCGACCATACCGACAGTGTTCTCGAATGCCTGAAGACCTGTAGAAGGAGGAGGTGATGGTCTGAAGATGGCATCTTCTCTGACGGGCTGCGACGAGATTCTAGGCAGAGTTTTGAGGGGCTGAGGAGCCTGCTCAGGTGTTGGGATTACAGCCCCCTGCGAGTCCTGGATGCGCTGGCTGACAGACTGAATTTCTACCATACATAGATTGGCGATTTGAGTCCAGGTAGATCCACCTTTTCTGTCGAGCTCGCCGAACAGAGTCTTTCTGCGATCCTCGAACTTTTGTGTAATCATGGCAAGCTCCCAGAAGGCCATGGTCTTGGGAATCTCCTTCTTAGCCCGCAGTCCAGCAATCAAGCTGCCATTAGGATCCTTCGAATCAGCAGTCAAAGGCTTGTCCCTCTTGACAGGCTCCTGAGCAGTGTAGATGGTAAAGGCACGGTTGGAAAGCTCCCACAGGGCAACCAAGAGCGTCGCGGCCCAGATGAAGCGGCCAATAAGAGCCATGGGGTTGGTGATACCAGCGGGTCTAGTTGATTTGGGCAAGAAGAACAGAGTCTGGCCAATCTTAAAGGCCAAAGCCCAAGCGAGGTTGCGCCAGACTGCAAAGTAGAAGAAGGGACCAAACAAGCAAGTAAGACTGACGAGTTTGGCAGTGTGGGCGGCGATGTTCTCAACTTCGTCCTTCAACTGCATGATCGGCGATGTCTTGGAGGGGGTTTGCGGCAGGAGGATCAAGTCGTAATCCTTGTATAAGTGGATTGCGGATTGCGCCAGGGCAAGGAAGAGGAACTGAGAGCGGAGGAGGACAGGACGTTCGTTCAATCTGGGGCGTTCGTAGGATCTATGAGGTTTAGCCCGTGTGCAAGAAGTTGGAAGATGAGCGAACACACCTGCCAGGGTCAATCCATGCAAGATTGGCATCTTTGGCGGTAGAAAAGATGTAAAGCTCTGCGAAGAGGAAAGCCGAAAGAGTGTACCAGAAGCATGTAAGGACGGTATTCTTGGATAGAGCATAGTTCCAGAGAGACTCGAAGGTCGAGATGGTGGATCGCGGGCCAAAATGTAATTGAGCGACTCGGAGGACAAAGATGGAAAGTGACGAGATGAAGAGGAAGGCTGCACGAATACCAGCGGGACCGAGAGGGAACCAGGACCAGAACAAGGCAGGACTAGCCATGGACACTGAGATGAGCCAGCATGCTGCGAGTCCAATCAGAGCAGCACTGGTGAATCTTCTATGCAACGACGGGGTGAGGAAGTCGCGGTATGGACGAGGCAAGGGCGCGACTTTGGCAGGCGCCGGGGGGTTCATGCCAGCTAGCACCATCTTGTGCGATTGCACCAACAGAAGGAATTTTGTGATTTGTTGATGGACCTCTTTCCAGACAAAAACACAAGCAAGAAGCTGCAAGACGTGCCAAGCAAACACCGTTTCTGGCAGTCGCGACCCTGACATCACCCACCCAGACTTCCAAGCGTTCCTGCCTCCATCTCCGCATTCTAGGACGACGACGACTGGCCGAGGCTCTTGCACTTCAATCCAGGCACCGACTTAGTGACAGACACCATCAAGAACATTCGTTCAGATCACCATTCTCGCCATATAGACATAGACGACCATGTCGTTCCAAGACTCCCCTGACCTCGAAGGCAAGTACACGCGCCGGCTATACCATCTCCCGCTTCCTAGTCTAACTCGTTGATAGCCCAACCCACTACATGGCGCCGCTCAGACGACCCCGAATACCAGGATGATCCCGAGTTCAACAGCTTCACCACTGATCTCTCCGACCGCTTGTTCTCCCTGACCGCCAACATCTCCCGTCTCTCCAGTCAAGTCGCCCTCCTTGGTACCAAGCGCGAAACGGATCGCGTGCGTGAAAGAGTCCAGGATCTACTGGAAGAGACATCGGCCAGCTTCAAGGACATTGGCGACGGTTTGAAGAAGGTCCAGGCATGGCACGATTTGGGCGTATGATACTCTTCCATCCTGTCGCATTAGGCCACCTACTAACACGATAACAGCCCGCGCAAAAGTACACCCAGGGGAAACTGAACCAGGAGTTCAAGGCTTCTCTTACCGAGTTTCAATCTTTGCAACGAACCGCTCTGGAAAAGCAGCGCGCCTCCGCGACTGCCGCCCGTACCGCTCTCGAGGAGTCTGGCTCGCCGACAACCGAGCGCTCGCAACAGCAATTACAACAGCAGCAACAGGAGCAATTGCGTCTGGCAGACCAGTCGGAAGTCGACTTCCAAGAATCCTTGATCGTCGAACGCGAGGCCGAGATCCGCAACATTGAGCAATCTGTTGGCGAACTCAACGAGCTGTTCAGAGATGTCGCACACATGGTCCACGACCAAGGTGGTCAACTCGACATTATTAGCAACAACGTCACCAGCACCAGAGACGATACCCAGGGTGCTGACCGCGAACTGCGCACTGCCAGCAGACATCAGAAGAACGCCAGAAACAAGATGTGCTGCTTGTTGTTGATTTTGGCCGTCATTCTGACTGTCGTCATTGTTGCTGCCGTTGCAGGTTAGACGTGTTGCTACACTTTAGGAGTGCCTCTTTCTCCTTGTCCTCGAACCTCATCCTCTTAACATCTCGCCTTTTCTTTTGTATACCCACCCAATCTCTATTATACCCCTCCTCTTTCCTTTGACTATCCAGTCACCTTGTATATAGACAACCCTCTGTAACACACATCTTGTTCTGAACCTGTTTTCTCCATTGAACCACTCTATTTCGCACGTAAACCCACGATATCATAAACCACTTCTCGAAGAGGGAAATGACATTCCGAAATACGAAACGCAGTCCGCGGTTTCCGCTTATACACTTCACGCTTCTAGAACTTTGACCTCCACCATCCGGAAAAAAAGGTTACTCTTCCCCCATCGTATCTCTCGTTCACACCTCATTCTTTCTTTTTTTGACTTTCTTGTCTGAAACCACAATTCACTAGGAAACATGTTCACGAGAAGACAAAAAAGACAAAACTAGGGCACGCCGCACACGTGTGAAAGAATCGGTAGTCATAGCGTTGTTGTTGTTTGTGTTTGATGCTGCCCCGAATATAGGTGCGTATATATCGGCAGCCCGAGCGTTGTTGGGGGGTTGTTCGCATTCATGCAAGAGGGATGAAACGTTTGGAGGTGGAAGGAAAGGATATGCGAACCAGTGTTCGGCAGTTGGGACTGCATTTGGCAGGTCACTCGGCTTTGAGAGGTTCGGGGTCTAGGCTATGTGTGCTTTAAAGAGGTGGGCATGGAGTGGAGTGGAGTGTTTGCGTTTCGTCAGGTTAAGTGTTTTGGTTAGTGATTAGTGATTATGTTCTCTGCACTTGGGGGATAGTTGGTCTACTACTCTATCTTAGTAGCTATGTGTGTTATTCGCAAGCTCGCTTCTTCTTGATTAGGTCTTGAGTTCACTGTCTCAGATTGTTGTTATATCCAAGTATTTGGACTATACAAAAATCGATTTCGCACAGTATGGGGACTAGGAAGTATCGAGCAAGACATGAGTTTAACATCGAAATAGATGGTCAGAGGCGGATTGATGTGATCTACAGAGGCAAACAGCAGAAACGGAGTTGGCTCCACCAGGCTCGTTATATGCTTCCTTCCAATCCGATGTGCCGTGGATATCACGTCTTGCCTTGCCCTCGGTCCACACGGCATGGGGAGTGTGCTGTATTTACGGTTTGAAACAAGAAGGCGTTCGTGAGGCTGTGAATGCTTCCCGAGTCCAGACCTGACCAGACCTCGGCTGGTGGAAAGTGGAAAGTGGGAAGTGGGATACTTGTTCTTAATTGAAATGCTACAGGAAATCAACCTTTTTGGACTGTTAATATCAGAAACATGCAGTAGTCATGCTTTGTTATTCACCTTGAAGTACGTACGCATGTCGAGCGTGTATATTGGTTGGTTCATATCTCACAACAATCATTGTACCTGCGATTGAGTGCTTCCAAAACCCTTGTGCTGTGCTAGGTTGTCATCATGTTGGCCGGATGCTCGTCGCAACTTTGATAATCGACACAGTGGTTACGTGTCAGTGCATATTGAATGTCAAAGTAGGATGCAACCAACTGGGGACTTCCAAGTCACTCTCAATTACTTTGCTTCTCTATCGCGGTTTTGGACACTCTCTTCGGAGTAAAGTCGAGAACATTCTCGGACTATACCTGATACTGGACCGGTAGTATAGATGGACTACGTTGGTTGCGATAGAGGTATGTACGTACTCGGCCTATATCTCGAATCTCGGTCTGATCATCCGTGTCTGTCGCTTGTTGTTGCTTTCTATGATGTATTCATGCATGCGCAAAGCGGTGATGGTGTACATCCGATATAAGAGAGTACAAACAGCGAGGTGATAGCGCGTGTCTAATGTCGTTTCTTGGGCTGTGAAATTCATTTATTTTGTCTTGGATAGTATTCTTACCGATGGACTTTGAAAGTGGTGATGATCATGAATTTGAAATGCCATGCGCCGAAGATAGGTTTCTTGGCTGCAAATCTTTCTGGTGTCAAGAACGTACGTAAGGTACTCGAGAAGTCTGCTTACAACTTGCTGTGATCTGGCTTGACTGCCTGCCTTTGAGGATAAGAGGTTGTAGCGGCATCGTGAGGCGTCAAACATCAGCCGCACATACGGAGCACACTCCAGCCAAGATAGGTACGCATCCGCGTGTTGTGTTCTCACCGTCTCCTCGGCAGACGAATGGAATGCATGTAGTACAGGTCGAGACAAGACTTGTGAGCCGCGTGTGCGTTCTAAGTAGAGAGTGTACGTAGAGTCTGGCGCTATGTCGGCCTGGCCAAGGTGCCGTGCGGCGTGCCATACATCGTTCCAGTCATCGGCTCTTGAGTTTCGTAGTGAGTCGGCATGATGTGTTCGCTGTTCTCTCCGAAGCAGATGTAGATATCCACACACGTAAACAAGGCCAAGTGTAACAAGGCACACGACACTCTCGTCATCCCTTCAACGAATCACAGGTTTTACCAACTCGCCAGATGTAACAGAGCCAGCTATTAGCCAACTGCCGAGAACAAGAGTTGATATAGACTTTCTGACAGCGCGGCATTGACATGCTCCACTTGCCGTTCTGACAGGAGATATAGCCATACCCCTGCTCTGCTATTACTCACCGCAATGCGAATAGCCTTTCGACCACGCGGACGTCCTGGTAAATGGCAACTGTGCTCGTGACCGATATCTAGTCCTCACCGCCTATCATTTCTATGATAGACATGGGCGAAAACTAATTCATGGAAGCGAGGTTCTGGCAAAATCGCATGACGGGAGCAGGGCATGATCAACGTGCACACCCGCTTTGAGGGTTGTTGGTTGATGGTGGTTATCCACCAATTGCAATATGTTCGAAACATGAAAAGATGCAGCGACGTTTGAGTAGGTGGCGAAAACGGTCAAAAGTCCAGCTCACCGCCCGAATAGAGTGTGAGAAAGCTGAGGTGAATTGATAACAGCACACATTTGTAAGGCCATGTAGCCACGTTTTGCGTATGCGCATGTATGCAGAGTCCTGTGGTTTGAGGAAGTGCAGGTTGTGCATCTCAAGAACGAAAAAGTCCGATATCTGCCTGCTTTCCTACGGTACGCGTTGTTTATCGTGCCTGCCTTTGCAAGTAGTTGTTTCGTGGTTGATGTGCTTTATCAGTTTTGGGGTCTCTCGAGGATCGACTTGCCATTCCCGACGTTGCATACGGAATTGGGAATGAAAACGAATGGAGTGTCATTCCTTTTGCGTGCCGATCGCTTAGGGGAATGATTTTATCTTGATCAAGCGAAGAGTCTTGTGTTTGCTTCGCTGCAGGCTATCGTGCACGCCATTATGTACATCATCTCGTGTTTCTTCATGATGCATATGCATGGTGCAATACTCGGGAAGCCTCGCGTGTGTGTAGACTGTCAGTTTGTCCCGCAGTGCACACTGCAGACGGCTGCAGTTCTGCAGCATGCGCTTCGCCAGGCTGTATATTTGCATACATGCGACCTCATAGCTGCATCTCGCATACGCGTCTGGCACGCCCTCCTGTGCGGTGTATTTACGGACCCTTGGAGTCATGGCAGGGTTCCGTTACTGATGGACCGGCGGATAGTGCGGATATTGCGGATGCGGAGCGTATGACCGAGTAATGGTCGACAAAGAGCGCTGACCTGGACGGGAATAATGAACAACAGGAAAGACACACGCGGCAAATCATATCTGAATGGATACAAAGATGAACAAGAGAGAAGGGATGGCGGCGCGGAAGAGATTGACTGTCTGAAATGCATGAATCGAGATGGGCTGTAGGCAACATGCGGATAGCATCGTATGGCTTGGCTTGTTGTAAATTGCTTCCTGACCAGTTCTTCACCTTTGAGTTGTGGCTTTCGCGAGCATGAATGCAGCACGGCACCAACGCTGTTCGCGATAGATGAGATGTCAAGCCATTGGCCATCTGCGCAAGGCCGTCTTCGTTGCCAGGTATGCGCGTCCGTGTGTTTGGCCTTGGTTTACTCTACACGGGGGCTTCAAGCCAGCCCTTGATTCAGTCTGGAATGTTGATTCAACAACCATCCGACATGCAGCGAAGTCAACAGACCAAACATCCACGTCCAGACAATCGACGCAGAATAAATTGATGAGTAAACGGAGACGATGACGGTGGCTGCATCGTGCATGGTGTTGGGAGGAGAGTGGAAATTTGGGAAGCCACCCCGGATAGCGCCTCGATTCTCGCCTGTTGCAACCCTAAACAAACGCCAGAAGCCTCATGGAACAGGGATGGAAGTTTTTGCGACTCATACAGTCCTTCTAGAACGAAAGGTTAGATTTCGGGACCGAGATGATGTGAGAAGCAAAACTCTTTCGATATTGAAAGATGATGTCAAGTGGTTGGGCTTTGTGGCGGCGGGCTTGATACTTGGGCGTTGTTGTTGTGCCCCTTCGACCAGGCTTCCATAGGGCTTCATCTCGTGTTCTAGTCAATTTCCTTTTTCTGCATTAGCTTCGCTTTCTGCTCTGTGGTCCGGGGACACGGTTACAAGCCGCGGCACGAAGGAGTTTTGCTTGGCTGAATGGAAATGATCTTTGAGACCGGGTGTTCCAACATCAATGCCGAAACCAGTCCTGCTTGCCACGTTCGCGAGTGATATCCGAAGCTTGACCCATGATTTGACACGCATCAGCAGGCGGTCAAACACGCATTGACTTCCCTTGACCTCTACCAGTGTCCGAGGTGTTACACGACTCGTACTGTTCACCCCAGCGGGCAGACATCGGACGAACTGTGCCAAGTCGACCACGTGGATGCCACGAGGGTCTGCAAGCCACATGCGTGCATGGCCGCTTTGAGATCTAGCGTTCCGCTTCCGCTTCTGCTCTCTCATCTTACCCTCAGTCTTGAACTTGCTTGGTCCTGTTTGTCCATGACTCTCAGGAAAACGTGTATCCGTAAGACGACTCATTCAGTTGCTTAGAATAATCGACTGTTAGCGGTGAGCGATGACAGACGCACTATCACTGATTGGCTGCCACGTGCTGGATCCGACTGGCGTCAAGACACGGAGCTTGTTCGGACGGTCAGTTGCCTTTTAGATGATGTCTGGAACACGTAGATATGATCTGTTGCGAACTTATGAGCTGTGGAAAATCAGCTTTTGCCTCTTCTGTCATGCTTCCTAATTTACCCGCTTCCGGAACGGCTTCCGTGAAGACTTCCTAGGAGAAATCATCACTGGGACAAAACACTGGGTTTCAACGGTTGGTGAGGTACTTCGGCCGACAAAGAACCCGAGCAGATACAAAGGCAATGATTGGTGGAACGTCAAATTGTTAGACGCTTCCTGCTCAGAATTACCAGCGAAGATTTGTTTTGACTTTCTGCTATGAGAGAAGAGAGCCTCGGAACTGCAGTTAGGCGTTGGCAGACGACTAGCACAAATAAGGCAGCTTTGTGCGAAAGTGTAGTCGTACAGCAGGGCAAGAATGTGAGTTTTGCAATGCTGCTAACATTCCAAAAAACTAGCCACCATCGCCAATGCTTGGAGTGTAACACCCAGATTCAGATCTCTTAGTGACGAAAAGGACAAATTGCAGATGCAGATCTCCGCCTGTCAACCGTGTGATCTTCACGGAACGACCGATTCTCTGGATTGACCCCATCGCATGGAAACAGTGCTCGCGATCCTGCAGCTGCACGACTTGAAACGATAGATAATATCCACAAAGAGCATGTGGAAGAGACAGCTATCATTCAACGGTCCTACGAGCCCTGGAGGGAAACATGCCAGGTGGCAGACATGGTGCTATGCATCCCGGTCAAAGCACCAAGTGCACTCCAAATCTGGGCAGGCTCTTCCCCACGTTCATGCTTCAAATCTGACCGCTCTATGACTGATCACAATTCTGCCTGTTGTCAACAACCTCGCCGTCGGCCTCGGCTTCCACAAGCATACACTTCCGGCAATGCGCTTACGCTTTGGAACCCTGTCCACCGGCAGTGCCACATGGACTCGATCTACTCAAAATCTGTTGATAGCATTGCAACATGGCAATACGTACGGTGTTCATCCGTCTGTTTGGTCAGCGAGAGACAACAGACCTACAAGAATTTCCCCTTAGCTCAAGGATGGAACCACAAAAACTAAGCTTAGATACGCCTTATGAACCCGTCACACTATTCTCATACCTGGGATATTGAAAGGCGCATGGGGCATCACCCGAGTCGGACGATAATGCCAGCAGTTGAAGGCATACGAGAATTACGTTGGAAACAGCTCCCTGGAAGTTCTCTCGGGCGACGGAAACGCTCAGCGACGCCCGAGGCAAGCCAACAGCAAGGGGACTCTTTCAACCAACAGTCAGCGTTGTTGGCGAAGAATGGTACACCTACCAAGTAACCACAAAGGAACAAATGTACATGGGTACTCTTGTACTCTGGGAACCGTTCTTTGAATCGAGATCCACACGTGCTGCGTTTGTCATACGTCTGCAAGGGCGATTGGCCTGTTTGCCTATTGGACCCGTCTTCTGAAGACGATACGGACGTAGAAGGTTAGCGTAGCTGTCGAGTCAGTCAAGAGTGGCGCTGTAAACTGGATTGAGATAGTAAAGGATAGCAGAGCGGAGCAGTTCCGGGAGGTTGTTGCCTCCATCTTGGCTTATGATCTCAACGAAGAGCTGATGCTGGTAGTTCTGGTACATACGCCGAAGACAGGACATGCAAAGCACAGGAACGTGTTGAGAAAAGCCATGGAAATCGTCTCATGCAAAACGTGCGCGGCGCATGAAACCAGGGAAGCAAGCAACTCTACGCAAGGACAACAAAGATCCCTGCCCAGACGGGCAAAAAAAGACAGGATTCTTGATCGACAGCTGCAACACGCTAAGCGACACATGAAAATGGGAAACTTTTTCTCACACGAATCAAGCAGAATCAGGCCGGCTGCAGGCTGTGGCGGATGACTCGAAACGCCATACGATCTAATGAGGGATGGATACATGCATGGAGGTGCGTACGCATACGACGCACATGAATGAATTAACGGGATAGCAAACACGAGTGAGCGCACGTGGAACAAACAGCCGCTTCGCACGATCGGCGGTGGATGACGGGTCGCGGAAGCAGACAGAGAAGGGTGCTAGAAGGGAAAACGAGGGTGCAAGGTATGCGGTGAAGGCAAAAAAGATACGTGCGTAGGACCGAGCGGGCTTTGGCACGGTGCTGTAGTGGTGGAAGAGAAGAATTAGCTGTAGCCGTTTTGACAACAGCCAGTGGGCAACGGTGGATAATGAACAATAATTGATGAGGCATTGCGCACGCGGTGCTTGAGGGTAGCGTGGCCGCCCCCTCCGTGCTTGGTCCAACGGCGCTATCCACGGAAAGGGGAAAGTTGATCAAACCCCTGCTACCACGCGAGCAGGGCGCCGGCTAGCTGATCTCATGGGTCCGAAAATTGACACTTGAAGCGGCGCTGGCGGAATTCTTAGCTCGGGCTAGCATGGTCGTACCCACAGTACTTGAAACTTGAAAGGCCTTACGATATCCAGGCCACCGAGCCGTGCAATGCCTCATCCAACCCCGTCCAGCACTTGCCCTCCTGCATCCACCACGTCCTCACTGCAACACACGTCGCCGTCGCTCCTGACCCCCGTGCCCGACGAGTCGCCCGTGAAGACTTCCAGTTCCAGTTCTCGCTTGTCCAGTGAAGGTCAACAGCCACGTGAGAAGCAACGAACCAAGCACGACAGCCTTACCGCACCTCCCGCAGAAGACTCGGCGAGCCGATCTGCCGGCGTCATTAACAACCAACCCGGCCCATCATCCGCCGCTGTTGCTGCATCTCTGCGTCAACCTCTTTCGCATCTTCGCCTGACCTCGCTGGGACGCATTGCTCCTACCCGCGACTCGCTCGACTCGCCCACGCGCCCTTCGTCTCGTCTGTCGCAGGAGTCGCTGTCTAGCGTCGACTACCACCCCCGTCGTCCCGGCCTCGACGACAAGCGAATCTCGCTAAACACCTTTCTGTCGGCAACCACTCCCCCTTGGGCTGTCCCTCTCGACAAAGAAGAAAGCAACAGGCAAAAGATGCATCAAACCTCGTCCCGTCTGCTGCGTCAGACCGATGATGACCGCCCATTCACAAGAGTAAGCCTCCGTTTCGCTTTTGTTTATACTACTTTCCCCGCTTACCCTTCTCCCTTTGCAGGATCTCAAGGATCTCTTCTCGACATTGATGGTCAGCTTGCCCTTGACTCCCCATCGTGTCCGCTTCACAAAGGTCGAGCACACCTTCACCACCGATGAAGCTCTGACCAACCTTGGTTCTCTCAAATTCTCCCAGTCAAACCGCATGCCCGACCCGAAAGACCCCTCAAGGATCGTTACCACCACTACCACGACCACTTTCTCCATGGCCAAGGAGATGGCTCGCACCGTCTGCAACCGTTTCGTCGAGGCAAGATTCGTCGAGTCATTGGACGGCAAGACGGACTTCAGCTCGAGGAGTTCTGTGTGGCAATTGACACCCAAGGGTATGCGTGTTCTGACCCGCTTCTGCCAGCGTAACGGCATCCACCAGCGCCATGTCAACGAATTGCTGGACTCCCCTCGCAATACCATGCAACTCGTCATCCTCGAACGTGTGCCCGAGAACGATAACATCAACATCGACCGCGGTACCATTGAGGTGGTTTTCAGACGTTTCTGTGGTGAGGAAGGCCCCAACCTCAAGAGCACTGCCACAGCCGACTCCGAGTCGATACACGATTACGCAACTGGCCTGGTCGGCGTGCACATGATGAGGTCCCGCAAGCAATTTGAGAAAGACACACCCTACATGTTTACTGGCAAGTCGGCCCTTGATTGGCTCATGGACTGCTGTATGGTCGTGAACAGAAAAGAGGCCTGTGATATTGCCCAGCAATTCATGGTCCATCAATTGATTGTAAACCTGACCGAAGAGCGCAACTCACCTGCCGCCTCGCGTTTCCAGCCCCTCAAGACTGCGCATTACGGCGTTACTGATAAGGGTATGAGAATTGCTGGCTGGGTCAGAAGCCCCAACGGATCCATCAACGGTGAGGCTGTTGTTGTCAAGCTGCCTCCTGGCGTAGCTCGTGATTCCAACACCACCAGAATGTCTCAAATCATTCACGACCCTGCTCAGCGTCTGGTCTTCCGCGAGTTCCTGCAAGAAACACATTGTGAGGAGAACCTTACCTTCTATCTCGAAGTTAGAAGCTTCTTGCTCGATTACAACTCAGCCAAGCGCTCTGTTCCTGCCCCTCGTCTGGACCTCATCCGCGAAACCCTGGCTTCAGCATACAGCAAGTCCATACTCTACTACCCGTTTGATAGTTCACAAGGCTAACTTTTTCAGGCTTGTACAATGCCTTCCTTGCACCTGGTTCGCCCTGTGAGCTCAACATTGACCACAACCTTCGCAACGCTCTTGCCAGTCGCATGACCCGCGCCGTTGGTGAAGATACAGAGATGATTGCCAGCTTGGATGAGGTAGCTACTTTGTTCGACCAGGCCCAGACCAGTGTCTTCAAGCTCATGGCTAGCGTAAGTCACCATCTACATGCTTATCTGCCACCGAGTCAGTCCTAACAAATATTCAGGATTCGGTCCCCAAGTTTAGCAGAGATCCTAAGTACATCAGAATGCTGGAGAACCGCACCAACTACGACCAGATGAATGCAGCCTTCTCTGCTGCATCGGTCTCATAAGGCAATGGTTACCATTGACCATTTTTAAAACCTTCCTATCTCGCCCGCTTATTGCAAGCACTTTTCAACAATCTCGGTCAAACCAGGAATCGGTCGCCTCGGAAATGAAATATGGAAAGACGATGTAAGCGCCTCGTCGCACATGCACACCAACAATTCATGCCTCGATGTATATCTTACAGCCACGCCCCACCCAGTGAGGCGTGTCCGCTTTGGATAGCAATTGCGAAGACGAACCTGGATAATCCCATCAACGAGGCCTATCGGACGTGCCCCGAGTGGCCCCTTCCGTGGCGGTGGGTGTCATTTCCCACACTGTAACTTATTTTCTGGTCTTTCATTCGGATAAAGGCATCATCTGGCGTTTTAGGGTGCATAGCAGATCGGCGTTTGTTTCTGCTTTTGTTTTTGGAAACATCGATCATGCACGAGGAAGACGACAAGTAATTGGACTTTGCTTTATTTTTCTCCTTGATGCTTTTCATTTGTTTCTTCATTTCGACACATTCCTGTTTCATTTGCTACCCTTGAATTTGCACCGCGTGGCTGGCAGCAGCAGCGGTAGCAGAAGGAAGCGCGGCACATTGACGACCAAGCGATTGCAAGGAGGACATGTTTTTTTCGATGGACATGGATGCAAGGAGGGGGCTGCGCATGGCGCAAGATTTAGAAGTACCATTAGCTGACGCCATGCATGACACGTCTATAAACACTGCACTCTCTTTCATGTGCTTGTACTTTCCAATCAGCATCAGTGCAAGGTCCAACTACTCTAGCTACTACTTTGGCAAATGCAGTGAGACGCGAACAGTGTAGATAGGAGGCTTACACGGTAGAGAGGAAAAACAAGGTTCGATTAAATTCCCGCGTGGCTTCCATGAATCAAAACGATCAAACGGCACGCGTTTCCAACAAACGCCAACGCGTCTTCCTCGGCCAGACAGCTGAAGACTGAATCATTGTCAACAGTATTATCGAAAGAACCGATCTTTGATCTTTTTTCTATACAAGCATCCGGCGCTTTGGCGACAGCTACAATTGCTTCTAGAAGACAGAGGGCCTATAGCACAAGTCATGGGCGTCCCGCCGGGTGTAAGTTGATGAGGTTAACGAATGTTTTGACAAAGACATTTTCGTCTAACGCGTTTCACAGTCGCAAGCAGCTCCACTTCCGAGCAACCTGCCCTTTCGACTCGTATCCAAGACTATTGGGTCCGGCGCATATGCATCGTACGTATTGAACAACTAGACTACAAGACATGTCTACTGACTAGACGTTGGCGATAGAATTCGCAAGGCAGTGCCCAAGGACAAGCCGAAGCCCGTCATCGCCGTCAAGTTCATCAACAAAGACCACGCCTTCAGGGTAGGTCGGTTGCGACCCAAGCAGATCGAGCTCGAGATCAGTCTGCATCGTCAAGTGTCTGGACATGCCAACATCATCCGCTTCCTCTCCCACGGAGACGACCAATCATGGATCTGGATCGCCATGGAATTGGCAGAGGGCGGCGACCTGTTTGACAAAATCGAGGCCGACGAAGGTGTAGGAGAGGATATTGCCCACTTCTACTTCAAGCAGCTCATCAACGCCATCGCCTGGTGTCACGGCAAGGGCGTCGCCCATAGAGACATCAAGCCCGAGAACATGCTATTGACAGCGAACGGCGACCTGAAGCTGGCCGACTTCGGTCTTGCCACCGCTTTCCTCAACCCCAAGACTGGAGACTCGAAGATGTGTGGATTGGTCTGCGGAAGCCCGCCGTATATTGCGCCCGAGATCATCCAGGTCGGCCACGCGAATCAAAAGAGGAAGCACGGCGAGGAAAAGTTTGGCTACTGTCCCAACATCTCGGACATATGGAGTTGCGCCATTGTGCTGTTCGTCCTCTTGGTGGGCAACACGCCTTGGGATCAGCCCGAACCGCGGAAGAGCGAGGAATTTTACCACTTCTGCGAAACACAAGGCCGTCCTGAGGACGACTTGTGGGACAAGATACCCTCGGATGCACTGAGTCTGCTCCGTGGCATGCTCAAGGTCGACGTACTCGAGCGCTTCAAGCTCAATGACATCCGCATCCATTCATGGTACACTCGCCCCAACAAGTTCATGAATTCAAAGGGAACCGTCTCGGACTCGGTCAGCCTGGCGACAAACATGATTGAGCGTCTGCACATCGACTTCACCACCGTACCCGACTCATCACAAAGTCAGGAGCAACCGAAACAAGTCGAGTCACAGCCTACACCCGCCAACCAGATGTCGACACAACCGAACACGTCAGCCTTCGATCAACCTTACGACTGGGAGGCCCCGCCACGTCTCGCAGCTCTCACTGCATCTCAGCCCGTAACAGCACACGACTCCTCCCGCGTCGCCATTACTCACGACCTCATTGCCGCCCAACTTTCACAAGAACCGCACATGACCCAGTTCAGCCAGACCCACAACGTCCCTCTGTCTCTGACCCAAAACGCCCGCCGCTTCCGCGATATCGTACCCGCTCAATCTCTCGCACGCTTCTATTCCTACCAAGCGCTGCCTCAATTGCTCGGAACAGTACGCAGCGCCCTGCATACACTCAATGTTCCGATACCAGCCTCCGCTGCCGCTGACGACAAGGCCAAACAAGCTTACATTCGCATTCGCATGGTCGATGGTCGTAAGCAAGGACTCAGTGGGAACGTCGTCTTGGAGTCTATTGCCGAAGACGGGCTTGTTGAAGTCAGGTTCGTCAAGGCAAAGGGTGATCCGCTTGAGTGGCGCAGACTTTTCAAGCGGGTCGCAGTTCTTTGCCGCGATGCAATTCTCATGCCTAGGGAGTAATGAGTCTCTCGTCATCGCGTGTACTGTCTTACCTCCATGGGCAAATTCTGTCTTCTCTCGACATCTTCTTTACGTTTGAGCTCCTCTTGGTTTCTTCTTCCACCTTACATTGCCACTACTTCTTTCTCTTCTTTGTTAGACATCTTGCCGGCCCCCTTTTCACCTTTATGCTCTTTTATCTTCGAAAGGACTTTTTTCTTTTCTCATCATCACGCCTGTCATTGAAAAAGAGTCATGAGCACATTGAGGTTTTCTGTTTTTGTTTGTTTGGACCCATACAAGGGGCAACTAATGGGTTTTGGCTGGGAGGAAAAGGATGGAAAGATGGAAAAACTGGAAATAGCACTATACCCCCTTTCCCTTTTACAAATATGATTTTTTTGATGTTCTTCTTTCTCGTTGCTCGATCATCGTTTGCATGTTTTTGCTTTATGCATTGAGTCAGTGTCTCTTTGCCATAAGCTTTGACTCCATGTTGAAAGTGATTGATTGTATCTTCTTTATCATATCATGCTTGCCGTTTGCTTGATGTCAACAGAAACTGTTGACATAGCATAACAGCGGAGGTGTTTGACGCTGGAGATGGCAACTACCATCTCTTCCAGCCCTTGTTGCCCTGCCTTTCTTCGCTCTCGATGCTTCCACGGCTACAAAACATACGCCATTCCTTCCATCTTTCAACTGTCGATACCGGAAACACAATCTTCACACGCAAAAAAAAACCAAAAACCAATGTCCGAATCTCCAAATTCTCAACACCTATCCCCACGCTCACCGACCTACTCGGAGAAATGGAAAGATCGATACACCATGCCCACCCCCGACCCAGATCCCGAACCCAACCATCCCCTGGGTCCTCTGATCACCATCCGTGTTTGCGAAAAGGTCGATCACGAACACTCTTACACTGGCCTCTTGTGGACGGTAACGTGGCTCAAAATGCGCATTGGAGAAATATTTGGCAACAGATTATTCCGTGGCGGTGCTTGTTATTGATGGGAAGATAGGTATAGGTGGTTGGAGTGTGGGGCATAGTCCTGCTGAGGTATGTATGTTGTGCAAGTAGATGATTTTGGTGGGTTCGGTTGCTGATGAGTGTTTTGTGGTAGTGACATATTGTCAAATCAATCTTCACTGTTTCGCATGTCATGGGGGTATTTCATCTGACGGTATTCGATCAATCTTCGGGTAGCAACAAAGACGCAAGTCTGATCCTAAGTCAACATATTTAAGGTCGCGCTCCCACCTCATCGATAAATGTAGATCCAATTCATCGATCCATATCTTCACAGTAACACCACACCATTCAACACACACACGAACGATGTCGTCTTCATACATCCGCCACAATACTAGTGATCCCGACGATGATAAACACATCATGCCTCCTGTCGTCAACCCAGACGAGCCCAAACACCCACTAGGCCCACGCATCTACATCCGCCTCCTCGTCAACACCTCAGATGCCGGCTGGTGCGCTTATTGGGAGGACTTCCACATGAACGAAAGATTCGGCATGGGCTGGATTCCGGGCGCTACTTTCTGGTGGGAAGAAGAACAGACATGGCTGGTTCCTGAGGAGACTCCTGCCAAGGTGAGATTGAACTGATCTTGTCTATTCGGGTTCGTGGTTGACGTTGGTGAATGTAGGTTGGAGTGGAGCATGGTCATACTCTTCGTATCATCACTGCCAAAGAGCCTGAGGCACACGACACTGTGCCTTTGGTCAGATTGCACGGCGAGGAAGCTTCCCGATAAGATGCTGGCGACAAGAAAGAAAAGGAGAATTCAAGGCTGAGCATTACGAAGTGCGTGAAGCCCAGATATTCACGGGCATCACGAAGGTGTTGACTGTCAAGCCCTGGGCGAGAAGTGGAGAAGACCGAGCAGGATGATGGCCAGATACGAAGTGTATACTCAGGCGGACAAGATATTGCACAGGTGTGTTTTGATGTGGAAGCAGCCCGGCGCAAGGACTGGTCTTGGTGTGCAAGTTTGGGAAGGGACTATCAACAAACACGAGTCAACAGTCATCACCAAAGAACAAAAGCCATCCACCATCAGACAAATCATGAAATGACACGTGAAACTGAGAATGCACCATCCATCCATGATGGACTTAACAAATCAAGTGAGAGACCATGATGTGACTGAATACCACAAGTTCCCTCACTTCCGCTTCAGGGGCTGATAATGATTCAAGATCGACTCAACTTCAAGAAATCGGAGATTTGGCCCAATGGCCACAATCGAAGATGACTCTGATCAAACCTCTCCAAATCCGAGCATAAATAGAATCCAGAGGTTGTGAGTTCGACTCACAGCCTTGGTTGGTCGCGTTGACGATTTGGTCCAAAAGATGTTTCCCATATTAAGTTGTGGTTTTTTTGCTCGTTGTGCTTGATTATTACCCAATTGGGAGTTTCGTTTTGCTGAGCACTGATGCTACCAGTAGATACTGGAAATATCAAACCAGCCTTCTGCAGTCAGATTGCCGTTTTATTTGCGCAGAGTGGATGTTGTGGTCGCTTGAAGTTTCCAGCGTGTCCTGAGTCCATGATTATCCACTCAAGCCCTTCTGGTCCATGGCTTTCACTGCAGAAGGCGAGATTAAACGGATGGTACGTTTCCTGTCTTGCATCCACCTGAGGCACTTCAGGAGGTACGTACATCGATCCACGAGTCCGCCTCGATACGGTATTTGGGCTCGATCTCATACGGCTTGATCGCATTTACCATATCTGCAATTGCGTCCACCACCAGATTTCCAGCTAGGCAGTCCTGAGAGATATCCTGCGGCAATCCGGCTTTGACCTCGTCTAGATGGTCATCGACATCCCGGTAATCCATTCTGTACCCCAGCATGGCCACTTTGATCAATCCTTCATGGAACTTTTTGACACGTTGCCACCACGAGCCATACTTCATGTCCATTTCGCAGAGATACCCGATGAAAAATGGTTCTTCCTCATCAAAGTCTTTGCTCCTTTCTCGATAAGGCAGGGCTTCCTGTCGGCTGATCTCCTTTTGAACGGCTTCAATCTTCTCGCGATGTTCGACGTGAAGCAACGCCATTTCTGTTTCTATGCGACGTTTAGATGTTACTTCGTCCAGCATGTCTATCGTAAGCTCCATCGTATCGCGCTTCCAGGTTCCTCGTAACGCTTTCTTGACTGGTCGGAATGCATTACCGTCAGTGAGAGGTTGTAGGCGATAGCTGTGTCTCATGAACAACTGTCTGTGCTCCAGTCCTCTATCCAGTTGTTGCTGACGTAGCTTGAAGGCAATGTATGCTGCTTCTTTGTAAAGTGAGAAGAGCTCGAGAGGATTATCGCCCCAGTTCGGATAGCGTGTTGCGCGTGGGCCGTCATTCACATCCCATCGCTCACGATGCAGGTAGTCATCTGTTGTTATAGCTCCCACACCACCGATACTGTTGATATACCCTCGTGACTGTAGCGATGGCAAGCTCCAGAGAATTATTTTGTTCCTATCCATGGTCTCTGCCCTCGCGCTTGGTGGTAGTAGAGAGCATTCCCAGGCATACTCGTGACGCCGCAGATGAACACGCACACCCAGACTCTGGAGCTCATGGCAAGTGGCCAGCACGGCATTACGGCGAGCCAGCCATAGCAACAGACTCTGTGCAGACTCATAAGAGTAAGCCCTGATCCGCCATTCTATGCAATCATCGCTTGTCTTGTTGTCGGTCTGAAGGACGTAGCCTATGATCTGTTCGCGGAGCTCGAGGGGAAGGCGTGAGAAGGGTGAGTCTTCCAATTCAGACGCAATTTGGTCTTTGAAGCATGAATCTCCTGAACGATCAAAGGGGACAGTGGTCTAGTTGCTATTGTGTTGGACAGCTCTTGCTTGCTCCAAGCGACGTCTCAAGCGTTGACAACGCGGGACATCCATTGTACGTTGGACTGGGCTAAAGCCAAACTCAAAACAGTCACACAGTATTCTCGCAGCGAACTCTCCCTCGGTATGAACTTATACACTCAGCGACGATAAGATCATATCTGGATATCAGCATTCACCTCTCCATCGTCCGTATCCTCATAGAGGACTGGTCGTCCCCATGCGCACAAATTGGCTATGACGTCGGATCTGCTGCATTCTCCTTGGCTATGAGCAGTTTCCTGAACTGCGGACAAGCATCAAGTTTTGTGCCAACTTGTGATGTTGGCCAGAACAATCTCGAAGGCATCTTGACCTATTGGATGGACCCTTGCAACACCCTGGCATATCTCCTTCATCAGCAGATCTGCGACATGACGTGCCATGCATAGCTTGCTATACCAACTCGACCAAAATCCAGTTTCTAGATGTGCGAACACAGTCATGTGGCTGGCTCGTCATACCATGGAGGGCTGCTCCTCGAGCATGGCATGGTATATATGAAGTGTGTTTGCGACGACCTTTTCAAAGTATATCCACCTACATCTCAATTTGATTTTCCTGATAACTTCTATTACCAACCAATCAATCCCCCAAGCACTACCTCATCATGGCACGCACAAGAGCAGCAAACAACACCACAGTCACCAAGCCTTCGCTCATGTCGCGTCTGAAGGGCAACAACCGTACCGTCACAACTTCAACCAAACACTCGACCAACCCTATCACTGGAAGCCATACAACCACAACTACCAAGAAGGAAGTCGGCGCTCCTCACAGCACCAGCCATCACACCGGCCCTACAACTGCTAGCACTGGAAGAACGGTTGGATCCAGCACAAGACACACGACAGGTCACCATACCTCTACCCACCACACCACCGGTCACCACTCCACAGGCACAACGACCGGCAGAACTGCCAGAGTGCAGAAGCGCAAGCCGAGTATGGGCGACAAGATCAGCGGTGCAATGATGAACCTGCGAGGCAGTGTTACCGGCAAGCCCGGTGTCAAGGTAAGTGTCGACAGACGCAGGCACATCCAATAATGTAACATCGCTGACAAGTATTGCAGGCCGCTGGAACAAGGAGAATGCATGGCACTGATGGCAAGGGCGAGCACTACACACGTGCCTATTAGAGAGTTGAGGTGCAGGAGCGGATTTGAAATGTAATTGACGACGCGATACCCATGAGACGACTTGCATGAGATTTGTACGAATAGTTTTAGTTGAGCAAATGCAGAAAGAGCATCAAACCTTCACTCAAACACGGACGAAACGCGAGACAAGTCGGATGTTGCAGGACGAGGACGAGTGTAGGACTTAGGGTGCGCGAGGCGTGTCTAGGGTCGTGTTGCTGCGGAGAGTTCGGGCTGGCCGGGAAAGAAGTGGACTCTGGCTTCAGGTTGCTGCAGGGAAATGCTGGGGGACTTTGGAGATTCAGCTGGAGTAGACAGACCCTTCGAAGTTCGATCTCTCACTCGATAGATAGCCAAGTAGTCTTGCCCGATGAGTGATGACACGACATGTTGGATCACGAACCGTTGCAAAGGTTCTTCTCGCTGTAAAGCAATTTCGCTATTGTTTCTCTCCGAGATGACATGATGAAGGCGTGCGCAACAGCAGATCGACAGGCGAGGCCGATAAAGGATTCGAACCAAACGAAAACTAGCATGGGTTCCGAGACGGAAGCTAGCCACATCCAGGCCAGTGTCATGCTGTGTCCTATCTTTAGGCTTTCTCACACGAAGCTGCCACGCGCTTGGCCTTTTGGTGACAAAGTCTCTGGCCCGTTCGAACATCATCGTCGCTTCCCAACCCACTTGCATGTACTCGTACCTTCCACTCGCTCCGTACATACGCCTTTGATTTTTCCCTTGCTGTTGTTCACCCATCTTTTGCTTTTCTTCACTCGTTTTCATCGCCGTAACGTGTTTCGCATCGCACCCTGTACAGAGGCACCCCTTATTGCAGGCCACGCCATCTCTTCATATAACCCATTCATAGAGCACACGACCGTTGGCAGACTCTTAAACGGCCCTTACGCTCCGCGATATTAGCATCCTACAGCCGCCTGACACCAGGCAGTCACTTGGATAGAAATTTCTCGATTGTCGATCAACGCCTCCTATAGCTTGCAGTCAACGACATTTCTGCATGTCGCATACAATGGCGCGCTCACCGAGCCTTATCGCTCTATTGTTCGCTCTCATCATGGTCTTCGCGACAGTGAACGCAAACAGCCTGCCATGGATGCTGAAGCGTCAAAACTCCCTGGTCGGCACAGGGGCAAGCACATCGACCACAGCCTCGCCAACATCTTCCGCCGACGTATCCACGTCGTCGGTCGCCCCTACCACTTCCTCCTCCGTTGCGCCCGACACGACCTCCTCCGTGCCACCTACCTCAACTAGCGAGCAGCCCGTCACAACAACTTCCCCTACATCGACAGAGGCTCCTACTACTTCTAGCGAGGCTCCTCCTTCGACATCGACTTCTGAGGCCGCCCCCACTAGCGATTCTGCCACCTCGGCCGCCGCTCCATCCACATCACAAACCTCCGCCGCCGCCGAGACCACAAGTTCAGCTGCCCCTTCGTCGTCTGTAAACAGTGCATCTGCCAGCCAGACCAGCGCGGCTGCTTCTTCCTCAGCTGCTGCATCAGGCTCTTCTGCTGCATCTTCTCGCTCCTCATCTGCTTCAGACACAAAGACAAGCAGCACAAAGTCGTCCAAATCTTCTTCATCCGAGGTTATTGTCATTGGCTCTGGTTCAGCCGCTACCACTATCCACCGCTCGACTGTAAGCCAGGCTACCACCATCACATCCGCCCTTGTCACTTCGTCGACTGAACGATATACTACCACCGTTGTCACCGTCATCGGTGGCAGCTCTGTGACAACTGCAATCCCCACCGAGAGAGTCGTTTCGTCCACTACTGGTTACGCAACCGCTACCGTCTCACCTCAATTGAACGACGGTGGAAGCAGTGGAAGCAGCGGCGGTGGCCTCAGCACATCCAGCAAGAAGATCATCGGAGGTGTCGTCGGTGGTATTGGTGGTGCTATCCTCCTCGGCGGTCTTGCTCTTGTAGCATGGCGCATGTGGGGACGCCGCCGTGCAAAGGGTCCCAGGATGGATGATGATGATATTATGGGTCCTCGACCACACGATGCCCTCATGACTGAGAAGAATGAGCCCCCACTTGCTCGCTACCACAACGGCGGCGGTCAGATCAACACAGCATCCAACTTCTGATGAGCTTGTTGATCTACAACATTGATCTTCTTCAAAATTGCATGACAAGGGTTTCCTGGGTTTTCATTTCTTTCTGTCCTGATTAACAACGACTCTTGGTCTGTCTTGTCTTTATAATGAAAGCGAAGCGAGCAAGCGATTGATTTTATATTCAACTTTTTCCCCCTTAAATACCCTCACTCTCCTTAAGACGCTCGACTTCGCTGTTTTGATATCCACATGTGTTGTTGCGCTTATATACCTTTAGATACTATAACCCCTAAATATCCTACTTTTTCAAGACACTCTGCACGCCTCACACTCTATAGTTCCTTCGCTGTTTACATCTTGCTTGACAATCTATTCCTATCTTGTGGAGTATCATTTGGTCTTCTTCTCGCTGCGTTCCGAGCTTCAATTGTAGATTATCTTGAAGAGTGAATAAATGGAGCCATTCGATTGAATAAAATAATCTGGTGAAGTGGACTCAGACTCTACTGACCGCAACACCAACATCTTTGCCCTTCAAACTATCCACATCCCCATCATCATGCTCAGGAGCAATTTCGCTTTCTTGCACAGCATCTCCATGTAAAACCTCTGCAACAAAAAGCTTCCTCTTCGGCATCAAATACCTCACATCCACAAACCTCAACACGCAAGTCATGACAATGACCACCAGCCAAAGACTCAACGCAGTCTGCCAACCACATCTATAATAAGGGGCCTCGCTGGCCGGCCAGATCAATATCCCCGACCATGCGGAAACGGCATAATAGCCCGCTACACTGGTTCCCACGATCAGAGATCTGGCTTCAGGGTCTTGAGGGATTAATTCAGACAGCCAGGAGAAGATCAAAGGTGCGGTACCCAGGGAGAGGTAGGAGATGAAGTATGCAGCGTAGGCGGCGGAGATGGGAACGCTGGAGAGCTTGGAAGTCCAGAGGGTCATTGTTATGGCTGGGATGAGGCCGATGATCGATTGAGTGATGATTAGAGTCCAGCGTGTGCGGAGGGTGTCGGAGAGAATGGCCCAGATCCAGACGAAAGCGACGGCTATACCACCGCCTGCGATGGGGATGACGTTGATTTCTTCGGTGGTCCTGTGGTGTGTTATTCTCTGCTTGGTCATTGTGGATATAATGTTCTTACCATCGCTTTGAGCCGTCGGGGTTCGTAAGAGACTTGAGGAAGAGATTGAAGTATTGATAACCTCCTTGAGCATGCACAGTTGCGATGTACAGCGCAGCGATGAAGTAGAGGGTCCAACCGGAGAAAGCACGTTTTGTACCTGCCCATGACAACTTCTTAGGTTCAGCTCTGCCGTGTCTAGCGAGTCGTTCCATGGCAAGCTCAGCATCAACCTTCTTGAACCAGAATGCTCTAGGGTTGGGATTATTCGGTACGTCGGGCAGCATGAAGAAGCCTAGGACGCCCCAGACAACAGTCATGATAGCATCTGATGGATAGTCAGCAACTCGATCCTCGCCAAATATACAAGAGCACTCACTGATAACGAACAGCCATCGCCAACCTGAAAGCCCCTTGCCCTCAAGCGTTGCAATAATAGCAGCTTGCAAAGCACCAGACATCATATACCCCAACGTCTGGCAAGACTGATAAAAGCCCATTCTCTTGGCCAGCTCCATGGGCGTATACCAATGCATGAGCAGAGTCATCATACCGGGCCATGCACTACTCTCACACAACCCCAGAAATACTCGCAATACATAGACATGTTTCGCGTTCTTCGCCAAAGCCATCAAACCTGTGATGACACCCCAAGTGATCTCAAGACCAGTGAGCCAGTAGCTGGGCCGGACATAAGTCATGATCGCTTGTGATGGAATGAGCATGAGACAATAGGCGATGTTGAAGTATGTGGTGAAGTAATTGAGTTCATTGCCGTAAAGGTTTAGATCTTCTTTCATGCCGGAGACATAAGCGTTGTTGATGTTCTGTTGATCTAGATATCTTTAATCCAAATTAGTTTCGGTGGATTGAATAATGGCTGGGAGAGATGTACTTGATGACTTGACTGATACAGCCAAAAGTCAGAAGAAACATGTCTAGTCTTCTGACTAAAGCCTTCTCTTCTGCAGAGCGATGCTCTATCTGTATAGCCGGTTTGGCTTTCCTGAACATGGTTGATAAGCCCATTATTCCTGTAGCCAAATGTTGAACCACACAAATTGATGAAAGATTGACTGTTCGCAAGGCACAAATGCAATGAAGAATCAGGGAAATGTTATAGACCTTTTCGATGAAGTGTTATCATGTTGCTGCTGTCTTGAAGATTGCAGCAGCGGAGTGATAGGCGAGGCAGCATCCTCTGCGGCGCATGCATCTTGATAAGGCATGATTATCTGTCCAGGTGATGCCGCATATCACGTCCGTGACGTTACTTCGCTCTGTGGCACTCCAAGTATCATGCGGATGGTCCTGTATCGGCGTGAGGGGAGGGGTCGTTGTTGCATGGTTGGAAGGTTAACATGTCTTGGCGGGTGCGATCGCCACCAATCACCATTATCTGCGACTGAATATCTTCGTTCGAACAACCGGCCAGCGGGCAAGGAAGATAGGCAATTGAAAGACTTCAAATCGGCCACCATAGCCGCCAGCACTGTCGCAACACTGCCTCTGCATGTCTCGATTTAGCATAGAGCATATCTACCTACTCTACCGATATCGATAGCCAGGCCAAGTTGGAATCTACGTTAATCATTGGACACCACCAGAAGGACCTTTGCCAGCTATTTTTGCAGACAATCGATCTCTACACTTTGAGACCAATCTGAATAGACAACATGCCGTCCGCTCAACCTGCCACACCTCCCTCCGCTCCTCCTGGTCTGGAACCTTCTCTGCCTCTCCCATCACCCTGTCTATCGTATTGGCACAAAACCACTCGCGGCTTCCCTTACCTCAACGCCAACCGTACCACCCCAGTCCCAGAGACCGCCGAATATATCATTATCGGCTCCGGCATCTCAGGCGCTCTAATAGCCTTCTCCCTCATCGACTCTGGCGTCTCAGGCGACAAAATTCTCATTCTAGAAGCCAGAGAAGCAGTCTCCGGAGCCAGTGGCAGGAATGCAGGACATGTGCGTCCTGATGCATTTAGAGGTTATGCCGCCTACGCTGCCGTCCATGGGGCCGAACAAGCGAAGAAAATCATCGTCGAGGAGAGGAAAGTGTTGCATGCTGTTGATGAGTTTGTGCGTCGACACAATGTTTCCTGCGACTTTGACTTGACCACTACTTTTGATGTTTGCTTAACACCTGAGTTTGCTACGTATGAGGCGCAGAGTTTCGAGGCCTTTAAAGCTGCTGGTGGAGATGTTTCGCATGTGCAGTTCTATGAGGGTGAGGAGGCGAAGCGTAGGACTAGGGTCCCGGAGGCTGTCGCGGCGTATGAGTGGCCTGCTGGATCCAGCCATCCTGCTAAGCTAGCCCAATGGCTGTTGAGCAGTGTCATCGAAAAGGGCGCGCAGCTATGGACACATTGTTCTGCTATCGCTGTGAACGAGTCGAAGCATCCGGGATATCGATGGGACGTACGCACACCTCGAGGTGTTGTCTCAGCTCAGACGATCGTGCACAGTACGAATGCATATGCTGCAGCTTTATTGCCTCACCTCAATGGCTACATCACGCCGAATCGAGCGCAGGCACACTCACTGGTACCCACGTCCGCTTTCAGCGCTGAGAATGCGCTGAGCAGCACAATGTCGCTGAGATACAGTCTCCATCACTTTTACTCGGTCATCCAGAGAAAGGGCGATGGCACAATCGTGCTCGGCGTTTCCAGGTCCAATCCAGAGCTCAGCGCAGAGACACTGGCAGTGCGGGAGAGTTTCGACGATGGCGCATTCAATCAGGAGATCGTGGACGATGCGATGAAGCGTTTTGGAATAATGTTCCCAGGGTACGGTGAGGAGAGTGAGCGCCATGGAGAAGGCCTGGATCATGCCTGGACGGGTATAATTGCCATGACCCCTGATTCGGTGCCATATGTCGGCGCGATCGAAGAGTTGCCAGGGCAGTACATCTGTGCTGGGTTCAACGGCCATGGGTAAGTGACGCGCATCTCTCAGTGTGATTTGACAAGACTGACCAATTCCAGAATGGCGAGAATCTTCACATGCGCGCCTGGCCTGGCCATGTTAATGCTGGGTGGATCGTGGGAAGACACCGGTCTGCCAGAGTGCTTTCAATACGGCAAGGAGAGACTTGTTAAGGCTGTTCGGAAGGGTCAGAAGGGAAGTGTTTGGTAGATCGCTGCTTCCAGGCACAAAAGACGTGCGCACGTAGATTTAGCAAAAAACCAAGAGTTAAATTGGGAAACTTCTCTCGACCAAATCATCTACGCGACCACGCTGGGAGTCGAACAACTGCCCCAGGAATCTATTTGTGCTCCGATTTGGGATGGAGGTTTATCAGAAGTTGATGGGTTTTAGCCATTAGGCCAAAGCCCCGATCTTCTTGTGATGGCTTTAATTTGGTTTCTTTTGTTGTTTCAGTGAGTGATTGTAGACGCTTACTTCACTTTGGTGACTTTCAAACCCTCAGCTTTTGATCTGTTTGTTAGTGTTTACAGATAGTCAGTAAGGCCCAAGGAGCTGCACCTTCCTGTATAGCTTCAGAACACCTGCTGAATCGCATGAGTAGTCGGATGAGGGAAGCTGAAATTAGAAATTCATGATTTAGATGGACCAAGGAAAAGCGCTTTGTGGATTGGTATTTTGTACAAGGAAAACAGACGACTCGCAGGCAATCTATGGTGACTGGGTCTTGGGGGTGTGAGTGTCGCGCTCGTAGTAAGCCCACTGGCCCTGGTTGGGGGACTCTTCGAGGTCTTCCCAGACCTTGCTCTTGTACATCTCGTCGACAAGAGCAGTCTCGGCCTCTGCGACAAGGATGATCTCCTCGATCAGGCCAGCCTCAATTTGCGACTCGATGGTGTTGATCCTGAAGATTGGTGTTAGCAGGTGCGGTCGCATTGCGAAAGCGAAGATCTTACTGCTCGGAAGTGAGCGGAGGTTCGGGCTCAATGCGAGGAATCATCTCGTTATCAGCCTGAGGATCGGCCATGAACGAGTGACCCTGGTGCGACTTCTCGGAAGCAACTCTAGGACCCTCGGGCTCTTGCTTCTGGATGGGCTCATCCTCGTAGTCCTCGGTCTCCATACCCTTGAGGGCAGTCTCGTTGTAGACAATGTTGACCTCGTTCTTGTTGGTGGCTGATGCGATTGAGCGGAAGGCGTTAGGGTGTGCCTCGACGACGCTGCGGACGCGAGATTGCCATTCCTCAAGGCCCTCGGGCTTGACGGACTCGACGACAGATAGACGGTGCTTGGTAAGAGCCTCGACGGATTGGCGATAGACGGAGTGCTCAGGGAACTGCTTCAGCTTGTCCAGAGTGGTGTTGTAGAGGTAGAGGAGGGTGGAGCGGGGGGCGGCATGGGTCAAGACACCAGTCAGACCGGTGGGAGCGCCGGGGGTGAGGTAGCGCGTGGCCTGGGCAAGCAATCGGGTCGAGGGTCTCATTGTGGCGTGGTGGAAGTGCAATTGGCGACAAATATCGACTTTCAAGCTATCGTCAATTCAAGACGTCAAGACAAGGCCGCCATCCAATTGCTGACCACGAGCAAACAGTTCAAACATTGGGCGCTCCGGCCAATGTGCCAAGTCCGCCCTCCACAAGTCGGTGATCTGGACATGGCTCAAGCACAAGTGCTCTGATCTGTCTCCTATTATTGACTTTAAAGCTCCGATGCTTTGACTTGCTACCTGGTGCTGCCCTTTTCCCTGTCGCTCTTTTGCCTAGTGATTCCATCCTGTTCTGGCCATTTGGATCTGGCCTGTCGCACCTGCCTCGACCTGAGCAGATAGCCCTATCTTGCTCTTACGAACCTTCATACCTTCCGATCTACCCCGGCTTAGAGTGCCAGTGGGCCTCCCTTCATTATGCGATCGCTATTGATATCGCCCTTGATTGCTCTGTCTTTCGCCGCCTCAGTCTTCGCTGCTCCCCCGATCAAGGCTGATGCGCCCGCCCTTCCCCCATCGAACTTTGCCCGAGATGCTGCCTTGAACGCCGCAAGAGATGCTCCCGATGCTCCTGCATCGCCCGCGAAAGATCCGGAAGTAAAGGGCGAAACAAACAAAGATCCCGTAACCGACGGTGCAGACTCTGGTCCCAAGGCTACTGTCTTCAACGGTCAAAGCGTCCCTCCGATTCCTGAGCTCAGCGGTACCACCCTTGACCAGGACATTTCCAAAGGCACCTGGCTAGTCGAGTTCTTTTCACCCTACTGCCACCACTGTAAAGCCTTTGCTCCGACCTGGCAGACCCTGCACGAGTTCTACTACACCTCAGACCCTCTACCTGCCTCCAACAAGGACTCCTCCGACTCTCTCAACTCTTTCACTCGCTACTACGACTTCAAGTTCGCTAAGATCGACTGTGTCGCTTTCGGTTCTGCCTGCTCGGATCACAACATCAACTCTTTCCCCACCGTGGTCCAGTTCAAGGATGGAAAAGAAGTCGAGCGCAAGGTCGGTGCTCTGCCCATGAAGGATGAGGTCAAGTGGATTGAGAGCATGCTCGAGACAATCAAGCCTGGCTCGAGACAAAAGGATGGCCCTAAGCTTCCCAAGGTCGGGGCAAAATCTTCGCCTGACTTCAAGGGCGCTGCTGTAGTTGGTCCTGCAAAGGAAGCCGATGCTATTGCTGAGGCAACCAAGTCTACCACTTCTACAACATCGACCAAGTCCTTGCTCAAGGCCACAAAGATTGCCAAGGAAACTGCCAACCCTGCTGGAACCTCGGTCCCTTTGACTGCTGAGACCTTCCAACAAAGAGTCACCACCACTCACGATCCTTGGTTCATCAAGTTCTATGCTCCCTGGTGTCATCACTGCCAGGCTATGGCTCCCAGTTGGCACGCTATGGCCCGCGATATGAAGGGTAAGCTGAATGTTGGCGAAGTCAACTGTGAGGTCGAACGACGCCTGTGCAAGGATGTCAACGTCAAGGGCTACCCTACCTTGATCTACTTCCAGGCAGGCGAGCGCATCGAGTACGAAGGTCTGCGTGGCCTCGGCGATCTAATCAGCTATGCCAACAAGGCTGTTTCCGCTGGCGATGGTGTTGTCGATGTTGATGCTGGTGCATTCGAGGCTCTTGAAAAGGATGAGGAGGTTATCTTCCTGTACTTCTACGACCATGCGACTACTAGTGAGGACTTCCAGGCTCTCGAGCGTTTGTTGCTCAGTCTAATTGGCCACGCCAAGCTGGTCAAGACCAAGGACCCTGCTCTGTCTGCCAGATACAAGATCTCAACCTGGCCTCGTCTGATTGTGTCCAGAGATGGCAAGCCGACATACTACACTCCTCTGTCGCCTAGGGACATGCGCGACTTCAGAAAGGTTCTGGGATGGATGCAAGCCAACTGGTTGCCTATCGTGCCTGAGCTAACATCTTCGAATGCTCGCGACATCATGGACCACAGGCTTGTCGTACTCGCTATCTTGAACCGTGAGCGCAAGGAGGATTTCGTCATTGCGAGACGGGAGCTCAAGAGTGCCGCTCTCGAATGGATTGACAAGGAGATCCAAGCCTTCCAGCTGGAGAGACAGGAGCTTCGTGATGCCAAGCAACTGCGTATAGAAGAGGCCGAGGATCGCAATGACCAGCGTGGACTGCGGGCAGCCAAGCAGATCAGAATCGACATGAATGAGATTGACCGAAAAGAGGTTGGTTTTGCTTGGGTCGACGGTGTGTTTTGGGAGCGTTGGCTCAAGACTACATTCGGGATTGATGTCAAGGATGGAGAGAAGGTCGTCATCAACGACGAGGATGTAAGTCTTGAAATGGAGAAACGATGCACATTACAGAGACTAATCTGGCGACAGAACCAACGGTACTGGGACCTTACATCGACAGGCAATCCAATTGTGCCATCGCGTGTTTCGATCCTCGAGACGCTCCCCAAGGTGGTAGCATCACCCCCAAAGATCAGCCCCAAGCACAAGAACTCGTTCTTTGGGCACCTGATCTGGACAGTACGTAGTGGCATGTCTGCACACCCTCTCATAACACTGGGACTAGTGATTGGGCTGCTTGTTGGAGCCAGTATCTGGGGTAGGGGGTTGATCAGAAGAGGAAAGGCATTTGGCAACACCGGATCCTTCTTCACAGTGGGTAATGAGAAGGACGGATTATTGGGTGGTGCAGCGACTGGAGGCAAGGTGGATTGAAGTTGGTTAAGCAATCTTTCTTTCTGTTCTATAAAAGGATATTTAACGTTTTCTCGATTCACATGGCGATGGATATAATCAATAGATGGATATAATCAATACTGATGATGATGGAGTTGCGGAGTTGAATGCGGAGGAGGGCGTCTTGGCGAACCCCCGAAGGTCGGAGGGTCATGGATGGAGATGATGATTAGACATTTGACATTGCTACTTTCTCAGCAACTGCGCGCGGAAACATGAGGGGCCAATTGCAGTTGTCTCGAGTGCAGGCAGCACGCACCGCTGCCCAGTTCCGGCCGCGACAGACATTCCGACTCTCCCACCAAGTGCGCCATGCATCGACAGAGCTCAAGCAAGAGGTCGCCCGCAACGAGAAGGTTGGAGATGTCCGCTCAGCCTTCACTCGCATCAAGAACCTGCTCCTCGGAACCTCGATAGTCGCCGTCCTCGGATTCGGATACCTCTATGTCACCGACACACGCGCCACCTTCCACCAATGGCTTGTACCGCGTGTGTTGCGCACCCTGTTCGCCGACGCAGAGGAAGCCCACAAGATCAGCAACAAGACTCTGAAAGCACTGTACTCGGTCGGCCTACACCCTCGCGAAAGAGGCAATCCGGATGTGAACGGAGACTTGAAGGTTGAGGTGTTTGGTCACCTCTTGGACAACCCCATTGGAACATCTGCTGGTCTGGACAAGAATGCCGATATTCCTGATGTCGTGCTGGGCTTCGGTGCTGGTATCGTCGAGGTTGGTGGTATCACTCCTCATCCTCAGGAGGGTAACCCCAAGCCTCGTGTCTGGCGTATTCCTTCGCAGAATGCCCTGATCAACCGCTACGGTCTCAACTCTGAAGGTGCTGATGCTGTTGCCACACGTCTACGCCAGCGATTGCGCGAGTTTGCTTATGCTCTCGGTCTTGGTCTTGACCCTGTAGCCGAGAAGTCTGTCTTGGATGGTCATGCCGGCGTTCCTCCTGGCAGTCAGATGCCTGGTCGCCTGCTCGCTGTCCAGATTGCCAAGATGAAGGAGACTCCAGATAATGACATTGATGCTATTGCTCAGGACTATGTTTATTGTGTCAACCAGCTCGCCAAGTATGCTGATATCCTGGTCGTCAACGTTTCATCGCCCAACACTCCCGGTCTTCGCAACTTGCAGCAAGCCGCTCCTCTGACTAAGATCCTGACCGCCGTTGTCGATGCTGCCAATGCTGCCGATCGCAAGACCAAGCCCGCCGTCATGGTCAAGGTCTCTCCTGACGAAGATAGCGAAGAGCAAGTCAGCGGCATCTGTGGCGCCGTCTGGGCCAGCGGCGTCGACGGCATCATCGTCGGAAACACCACAAAGAAACGTCCCGACGCCCTTCCCACCGGCTACCTCTTGCCTCAAGACGAGCAAAGCATCATGCTCGAAACCGGCGGCTACTCTGGTCCTCAACTCTTCGAACGCACCGTCGCCCTGGTCAAGAAATACCGCACCGCTCTCGACAAAGGTCCCAACGAGACCAAGCCCGAGCCCAAGAAGATCGATTCTGCCCCCAAGCAAGCAGAGAAATCAGAATTCCAACTCGAGACCGAAGCCATGAAGGAGAAGATCAGATCCCAATTATACGCACCCTCCGACAAGTCCCAGACCGCCGCACCCAACAGTCTCGACGCCGAAACCAAGTCCTCGATTGAAAACAGCGTCGAACGTGATCTCAAGAATTTGAAGCCAAAGACTGACTCTGCGGATAAGAATACACGCGATCAATCTATTATTCAGATCCCTGATCAGCATATCCCTTATCCTCATGAATCCACCCCTTCCGCTTCTGCTTCCAGATCTGTATCTGCTTCTGCCTCTTCTGTCTCTACCTCTTCTTCCTCAAGTACAACAGCAGCAGAGACGAAAGCTGCATTTTCCGCTGTCGAGCCAGCTCTAGGTGCCGCCCCTGATGCCGCAGAGAAGGTTCTTTCCCCCAAGCCATCGAAAAAGACTTCCCTCTCTACACCAGCCGAACTCGACACCAACAAGGAAAAAGTAATCTTCGCAACCGGCGGAATCACAAATGGCAAACAAGCCTTGGAAGTGTTGAATGCAGGTGCCAGTGTAGCCATGGTCTACACAGCCATGGTGTACGGAGGCGCAGGCACAATTACCAGAATCAAGCAGGAAATGAGAGATGAGATTAGGGGTGTTGATGTGGAGAGATTGCCTGCTACTGATGCTAAGAAATAGAGAGGGGATACGTGGGGATGGATTATTGGAATGGATATTGGGGGGAAAAGAGCTGCTAGGGAGGGATTGGGGAGCTTTTGTACAGGTTTAGAGAGTTGAAGATATTGACGTTTTCTTTTTCTTTTTCACATTCGATTTCTTTTTTCTGTTGGGATTGTTGATATAAGAGATTGAGTCGTCTGTTTGGCTGCCGTTGAGGTTCAGAACGGAAGGGTATCGTGAGTGCTCTCTGGGACGCGTAATTTGGTGTCGTTTCTCTAGTCTCCGTCGAGCTATAAATCCTCAAGCATCATGAGTCTCTTCCATGATGTCGATTGAGCGCAACACTCTTCTCTTGAGAAAGTCGTTACACGTAGATGCCGACACTATCCCGATTATCGATTGTCGCCCTACTTGTCCTCGAGAGCGATCAAACTCCGCGAACGGCAAAAGGGCAGGAGGGCACTCGTTGAAGTCTTGAGTTTCGAACTCAGGGTGGAATTCGAATTTGTCGTGGTCGTCAAGGGGGAGCAATGGAGTGGTCAGAGGATGCGATATATAGTTCGATGGAACGGGTTCTGGCAAGGGTGGTAGAATTGATGGCGGTGGTGGTGGTGTTGAGAGCATATAATCGAACGATTGCGTGATTGATAAGCTAGGAATTCGATCGCTGACTTTTGCTCGTTTGGACATTACAGGATATTGTTCTCTCACGCAAAGTCTGAAACGTCATGCTTTCTACTCTACATGTGCTTTTCCTTGTCTCTTATTCCTCAGACCCAGCAAATCTTTGCCGAACGATATGATCCAAGCACCGATGAAAATCAACAGCAACAAAGGCGACAACACAATACTGAGTCCTTGATGCACCCTCGCAAACGGCAATCCACCACCCCAAAACACGCAAAGTGCTCCATATATTCCTCTCACTGGTCGCACATTCTTGAGACGTTCAAACATGGTATTCGCAGGAGGTGGTCCATTATTGGTAACCTTGTCAAACACTGATGGAAGTAGTGTGGCATTGTACTTTTCTCGCAGAGAATCATAGGCTTCTTTGTCGTAGAGATCCCAGAATTCGGGTGCGGTGTAGTAGGCGTGTGCATATAAGCATTTCAATCCATCTAGTTCTTTGGTCTTTGCTTCGATTGCACGGTTGGCTGCGATAAAGTCGTCGCGGTTGCGTGGACCAGGTCCCCAGACGCCGATGTTGATGACTCTTTGATTGTCTTGTTGATAGTGTTTTCCTTTTGGTGTCAACGGGTATGGAGAGTTGAGTTTGAGAGGGCATAGCCAGAGTGGATAGAGGTTGAAATTGTCGTCGAGGTAGTCGATAAAGTCTGGTGTTGTGGAGTAAGGGAAGCCAATATCTTGGACAATGAACTCGCTGGCGAGACCTGATTTGTGAAGGGCTGTGTACATCGTTTTGGTATGAATTAGGTCATCGAGGAGATAACGGGTCAGGTCATTGAAGGGAGCGAAGTGGTATTTGAAGGCGTAGTAGCCTCCCCAGAAGGCGCCTCTGTCGAAGCGGAAGAGATAGTCTTTGATGGGTACATATTCTGTGTAGCTCTTGCCATTTGAGCCCGGTATTTCCTTGTTCAGGATTTCTTGGGCGCGGACATAAAACCAAGGGTCGCTTCTTGACAGGTACTTCGAGATCTTGCGGCTTAGTGGTGGGTTGCTGGTCATACGTCCTGCAATGATTAATCCACTGGTGTTGGAGAACATGATACCGTCAAGGTATTGGATGTTGTTGTCTGCCGTGTACGCTTCGATGGTTTTGACTGCTTCAGGGCCACCAGAGATAGCGCGATATTCTAGCTCCATGGAGTTGCTAGCTTCCACTAGCTGCACTTCAATCTTGGTAACGACACCCAGAGTACCAAAAGATCCTGCAGCACCATGGAACAAGTCAGAGTTCTCTGTACGGGAAGTGTGGACAATATCTCCATCACCCAGAACAATCTCAATGCTGTTCACAATATTGTCGAAGACTCCATGTCTGAAGGAGCTGCTTTCGCCAGATGTGCCACTGAAACCACCACCGACTGTGATGTTCTTGAACTCCATGATGACAGGTGCAACAAGTCCGTATGGTAGTGTCGCATCGACTAGCTTCTCCATGGAGACATTGGGTTCGACGACCGCAACACGCTTCTCGGCATCGATTTTTAGAATCTCGGTGAAATCACTCGTCGAGATCATCTTATTACGGTCCTGTTCCTGGCTTCTTGTACTGCTCGTGCTTCCATGGAAGATCCGGAATGGTTGTTTCCTGTCATAGAAGGATCGGACTTGAGAAGCGACTCGCTTGGTACGCTGTGCGTGAGCCTCGAAGGCTCGGTTGTTTTCTGAAATGGTCATGCTGTAGAGAGTTCCTTCAACTTCTAAGATTGTATTGAACAAGAAATTCGACAGGCTTGATGCAATGTGCAAGTGGATGTGTAAGCCGGGAGAATGCGAACCAGATCAAAGCCGATAGATTACAGTATTGGTACAACAACACGAAGAGAAGTGAAAGCAAAAGACACCGATATACGTGTGGCCGAGAGTCATAGAAGACATAAGATCCTACCATCGTAGTTTCCTGTTATGGCATTCGTAGTGTTACGTCAGTACTTTGGTTCTGAACAGCCGAAGCTTCCGAGCTGTTGGTGAGTGGTGTTGAATTAAAGGCGTCTGTTTTCTGCATAAAGCCATTGCCATTTACGAGTAACAGAGGTCTTTCGGTGTGCTTTTGACAACGACTTGATCTTTTACTACACATTCAACATAGAGAGGCAAGAGTACGTTGTGCGAGAGAACAAGATCGACGACGATGCAAAAAGGCAGGATTCCAACGGCATGAACCCTTTTGCGTTCTGTATCAGGTTGGACCGCGCCTGAATCTCGACACGACTCTTGCTCTCGACCTTCCATCCACCAACACTGCAAAGCAAATATAGGTCCGTCAAGCAGCGCCTCGTAAAAAGCCCTCGTCGGAGTCTTAGAAACGACTTCCGCTCATTGGCGGAGTTGAGCGCCACCAGCGGCTGCCTGAGTAACAAGGCTGTGCACATGCATGCCGGTATATTATGTCGCTGCCATCACTGCCTCTTTTTGGAAACCTCAAAGTAGTACCAATCATCCTACTCGTGGGATCTTTCAGTGTCTTCGCGATACAACGATTCCACCAATTGACTTCCTAGACTATCAGTTAGCAGGTGCAAGCTCTCAGCCTGCTGCTGCTGCCCTTCCCTTCTGGTCACATGCTCAGGTCCTCTGGGCATACATGTACAGCTTAGCCCACCAAAGCAATATCGATTGCCCAGAGCAGGCAGCTGGTATCTGTCTATGATAGGATAGCTGTCGGCCGCAGCCTGCATGTCGACTGCTACCCGACGGTACCTGCAGCTCAAGTCTGCCTTTACAAGATGGCTCAAGCCACAGCCTTGCTGACATAGCGCCAGAGAATTGATGCTATTCCGTTCAGCTCAGATATATATGGAGGTTGGGCCTCGTTCCCTGACGCTTTCGTAATTTCTCTCTTTGTGAAAAGCATCTCACGGAACACCCGAAGCGACTTGTCCACAATGGAACGAGTAACTACTCTTCCTGTCCCCTCATTCTCACGTCCGCGTAGTATCTCTCGAACTAGTAGTCACAGCAACATTCAAGTTCCACAAGATCATCACTCTGCTACTCCGCAGGAACCTCTTCTTTCCTCAACGGATGTCTCTGGCTCAGCGTCTCATGAAACGTATGCGCTACTGCCGTTCTTAAAACGATACCTGAACTGACTGTGATAAGCTTTGTGCCACAAATACACACACGGGCCGACATAGATGACGGCAAGCATCGTGGGAAGCTATCCAAAGCTATGGAATGGCTAGAGACCACGTGGTACACCGAGATCTTCTTCCTTCTCTGCAGCATCGTATGCGCAGTCCTCATCGTCACGTTCCTAGCCGTCCACAACAACACGCCAATCGAAAGTTGGCACTTCTACTTCTCCATCAACACTGTGGTATCGACACTGGGTGTCTTGTTCAAGTCAACTCTCCTCATGGCAGTGTCTGCTGCCCTAGCTCAGGGCAAATGGACATGGTTCAGAAAACGGACTGGTTCTCTAAGCACTTTCGAGGCTATTGATGCTGGAAGTCGTGATACTCTGGAAAGCTTCAGGCTTCTTTGGCGGATGCGTGGCCGGTAAGTCGTCCGTTCCTTTGATCGGCAAGAGTTGATATCAAGCACTTTGAATCTCCTTATTTTGCAGCGCATAAGTGGCTGCTCCAAGCACGAATCGCTTTCAATAATGATATCGAGAATGCAGAGTTGGTCCGCTGAGAACTAGATTTCCTTGCTATCTCACGGATATGCTTTGAATTCTCAGTCGGGTTGTACACTTTTGTGGGTAGTGACGTTGACCAGACTAATCTTGGAGAGCCAAGTCATGCGCCTGATATCATCCTTCCAATATGGGAATGGAGACTAACATGTCGCAGGCACTTACTATCGGCAGGTGCGCTTGTCATAGCTCTTGGCTTCATGATTGAACCTTTTCTCCAAGCAATTATCTCAGATTATGAACGCCTTGTCGACATGGATGCGTTCACGCTGAACAATTCAAGGGCCGCCATTGGTAAATCAAGCCGCTTTGATGGTGGCACTCAATGTGTTTCCAAGTACCAATCAAGGTACCCGAAGGTCGAAACCACACCGGATTTCGCAATCAGTGCTTCGTTCTTTGATGGACTAAACACAGCAGCAACTCATGGCTATCAGAATGTATCATTCACGTGCATGTCTGGTAATTGCACCTGGGATGAATATGCATCTATAGCAATACGCAGCACCTGCTTTGACATCTCTAGTCACCTGAAGAGGACAAATTTGGAGGAATCCACCGACACAACAACGTCAATAAGTTGGAAGACCTCGCAGGCAACTCGTAGCACAGGAACTGTTGAGTCGGCAGATATCTCGCCCGCATTTACTGACACCGAAGCGCCAATGTACAGCGCGGTACCCATATCGGCGTTCTCGGATGTGTCAACACTGAATTCTATGGTAGCACCAATTCGGTCTACCGTTACCAAAGCTACCATAGACGTCAGGAAGAGAGCAACATCTAGCACTCGTTCACCAGCAGCAAGCCAAACCCAGTCCTCGGCTAAATGGCCAGACTGGACGCTAGAGCATCTCAATCTGACCCTTTCGAACACAGCTGCTAAATGGCGGGAAGCCAACACTTTTTCTGTTCTACAAGCAGCTGCGGTGGCTGATCCTAATCTGACTCTCAACTTCAAGGACTCACAAACATTACTCGCTGCATTCACCACCATCCGAGCTGACGATAGTTATGTTCTAGGCAGCGCCGATTGGGATGCTGCACCAGCTTCAGCCATGGAATGTGGATTGGAGCTGTCCTTGAACGTCTACAACTCTTCAATCGTCAACAACGTTTTGGTGGAGCGTATTCTGGCAAGCGCTTCACAGAAAGTTCCTGAATCCTGGCTACCCTTGGCGAATTTCAATCAAGACGATTTGCATCCTGATGGCCTTGAAGTAGATCCAGGAACCTTGGAGTCAAATTCGATATATCACCATACGTTCTTGTATCGTGATGACTATGCTCTAGACCCCGATGCTTTGCAAAGAAACATTTCGGGACAGTTCAAGATCACACAAAAGACTATACAGAGCACGGTGGATTTCTTGACTTCATTGATACGACCAGATAACGACAATGCAACAGTCAAAGCAGTGACTCAGGGTGACCAACCCGCACTTTACATCTACGGTAGTCCTATACTCCAGCCTCTATTTAGTCAGACCGATCTGAATACGACATTCGACGCTGTGGCTAGGGGTATGAGTAATTCTATTCGCAATCTTGGAGCCGAACCTATGCTCGGTACCACACAGCACCTGGTCAGATACTACCAAGTTCGCTGGGCTTTCTTAGCTCTGCCATTGTCTTTGATCACAAGTGAGTCTCATCAAAGCGTAACTTCTATGACAATTCTTACTAACTCAATTCCTTCCAGTTGGAACCATATTCTTCATACTCTCGATCATCGATGCACATCGCGCCAAAGTCCCAAATTGGAAAGCCAATAGCATAGCAACAATGGTTCACGGACCTGACGAGCTGCTTCAACGTGAACTACGAACCAAAACCCACGCCCACTCTCTAGCAATAGCTAGCGAGGCCATGGCCAAACTCGAATGGTTCCCTGAAGGCTATGCTCTGACTAATGCACAGCAGTCCGCTGTCAAGACATCTCGGCCCACGACTCCAGTTAGGGATGAGGAAGAACATGAGATGGCTATGATGAGGCCTCCTACTTCACCTCAGACGCCTGGCTCGAACGTCACTCTGGTCGAGCCTCAGAGTGGTGTCGGAGCTGAGCGAGGAGGTAGTCGGCCAGTGTCGCCGATATCTCCACGTCCCGCATGGAGTAGTAATCGGCTCCAGGGAGTGATGAGCTCGTTCAGATGAATTCAAAGTTGACGTGCTAGTCATGGTCTAAGGAAGTCTTTGTGGGAGTTTGGAGATAGCGTATGTTGGGTGTTGTCATCCTCTCAGAATATTGTGGAATGGAGTTGTGCTTCGGGGCATGTTTCTCTCTAGTAATGGCTTCTCCACTGCTATGTTTAGATGATGCTCGATTCGAAGGGGCCAAGCATTGAGCCGAAGCCACGCCTATCTGCTTATACATGGCGACTACTCCGTACTTGATTGAGCTCGATTAATTGTGGCTCTTTGACTGTGGCTTCGCTACAGTGGAGCACTATAGATGTCTTAGCTTCGTTGTCCTCAGGCGATTCGGTCGCAACGACTCACCGCTGTCTTAGGCTACTCGTACGAAGGAATGGATTTATCTTTAGCGGGTTCTCCTGTCTCATATTCCAAGGGCGATTCTATCATCGTGTTGCTTGAAGTCGGTTTTGTGCCAGATCCTGCCACCACCAGGAGTAAACTCCGTTTCACGGCTGCTCATATATACTCTTCCAGGTAGCTTTTGGCCCTTTGAAAAAGCTCATGCAAGGTCATGATTTGCAGAACTGCTCATCGACCTTACTCGTAAACTGAAACTTACAAGACCCGTGTACGAGCAGGGAAGTATACTCGTTCCCAAAAGAGTAAATTGTCTTTTTCGAGCTATCGAGGTGAATACTCTCCAAGACATGGCCCCATAAATAGATGCTATCAGTCATCAACGCGCACCATTTCCCCTCGAGTTTGGCGTAGGTACGAGGATACGAACCACAGCCTACCGTTCAAATTGCATAAACCCATCAGAGGAAAAGCAGTGCCGCTGTGAAAGTCGTTAGAAGGCAGTGCTACATGAAAGGGGGTACCTCTTTTTTCCTTCAGCAAGCCACGAAATTTCAGAGGTACCAGCTGTCATCGAGAAACGATGATGGTGTTATCCAACGGTAAAATCTTCCCCGGCATCTTTAAACCCACAACGTGCTTGCAGAAGACGAGTTTGGAAAAGGGGGAAGACCGAAAGAGGCAAGATGGCCGATCATCTCAAGCGAAACTGATATCGTCGATCAAGAGATGTTATTCTATAGAGAGCTATTGATTTACGATAGACAAGGGGGCAATATGAGGAGAGTGGAGGTGGAGAACGAGATACAATATCTAGGTACCATTATATTCGAGACAGTTGCTGTGGAGGATGTTAATATGATCACCGGTCAGATGGAATGCTTGGTCATTGATCCTCGACAAGCAATCTCAGCTGTCTGGAGGCGTTGATAGCAGGGCGCAGAAACCCATGGCGTGCATTACAGCAGGAGATCAGGGTGTAGAGACAATCATCAGTCATCATAGGGGTAAACAAAGGCCAAAAGAGTTTTGTCCAAGCAACGCGGGCTGCAGGGGCTCGCAACAGGGCAAGGAGGGGAGCTTGAGCTCGGGCCACAGGTTCGGATGTCGGATGTCCGAAGTGACAAGTCGTCGCGTGGATGCAGCTGTGCCTGGTTTGCCTTGCGAGATGATCGATCAAAGAACAATCTCATTCGCATCTCTCTGACTCTCTCTTCGCTAAGCCCTCAATCCGCTGTCAGGCCTAACAAGGATGGCTCAGACTCGTACTCGTGCTGGAAGTGTCGCCGCTTCCGGCGCGTCTCCGCATAGCATCAGTCTGAAGGTACTGAGGTAATTGCATCATGGCCTGGATTGGACGCGGCATTGAACGAGCTGCGAGCTGACAAAGATTTTTTTTGGCGAGAGCAGATTATCGCATCCGTCGCTATCTCCCGCGCATACACTACCAGGCACCGACTCCATCGCTAAAGCATCGCTGCCTTATCCTACTGCGCCAACTGATCCGTTTCCGCTTTCACCGTTACTGGCACTGCCTCCTGCGTTTGGCGCTGCCTACGTTGGTACCGTCTTCTCATGCACCTTGTGCGCGAACAACGAACTGCCGTCTTCCTCTCCTATCGTCGTACGAGACGTACAATTAAGTGCCGAACTTCAGGTGCCGAGCGGTAGCATTGCCTTGGGGTTTGAAGGGCCAGACGCTGTAGACGGTCAAGACATACAGCCGGCGCAAACACTACAGAAGGTCGTTCGACACGAGTTGCGCGAAGACGGTCCTCACGTACTAGCCGTCACAGTCACCTATCAAGAAACTCGAGATGACACGACGAATAAGAGGACGTTCAGGAAACTGTATCAGTTCGTCGCACAGCCTGCTCTCGGCGTGAGGACAAAGGTAGGCGATCTTGCAGCCAAGAAGGACACACCAGACACTCGCAGATTCGTACTAGAAGCTCAGTTGGAGAATCTTACAGAGACACCAGTCGTCTTGGAGAAGGTCACTGTCAGCACGGCTCAAGGTCTTACCAGCAAGAGTCTGAACTGGAATGATACCGACGACAAGCCAATATTAAGCCCTCAGGATGTCATGCAAGTTGCATTTACTCTTCAGCAGATACAAGGCGAGCAGCTGGACGAGAAGAATGGCAGAACAGTCCTCGCCCAGCTCCATGTCGACTGGAGAAGCCCAATGGGGGAAAAGGGCAGCTTGACTACAGGTTGGCTGGGCAGTAGAGCAAGGTGATGACGATGGCCCTTGGGTTTGATTACGCAAAGCCTATTCCCATCATACTCGGCGCACTTCATGGATGAGACGTCGGGAGCGGCGCAGTTGACTCAGTCCTCGGAGTGCTACAAGAGATGTCTCAGCCATTCAGGGTTCATGGTTGGTTATTATTGCCGGCTTTCCGTGAGACAGAAATAAAACAGAGTCAGGTTCGCTCAGCCCAGGCGGGCCCGAGCCTTGGACCGTGGGAATTACACACGGCGGGAGGGTGATGAAGCCACAGTGAGGCGCTCATGAAGTACGGTACGCATCGCATTTCCTACCGTCGAGCATCATATTGCGGAGATTTTTGTCAAATATTCGTTGGCCGAGTGGGAGAGATGCTAGTTTGAAACATGAGGGGCGCCCTCCGCAGATCGTTTGCGCTTGCTTTAAGAGTTTAGACCAGCCGAGATTTCACGTGCGCTCACACTCTGCGTGGGTGCAAGGGGGAGGGCGGAAGGGGCGCGTAAATCATTCGTACATAACTCTTGTCTCTGATAAAGCTGAGATAGTGCGTCTCTCTGGGGCAGGCATGATGAGGCGCACAATGACAGGCGATACGAAATTGCGCCGCGCAAAGAATGGATGTTTATTATTGCCGATCGCGTGTGCAGCAACAAGTGGAGAAGAGGATAAAGGGTCTGACCGAAACGGGGTAGAGGACCACTAAAATGCCGTATTTCTGGTTAGCCGGCCCTCTTGGCCTGGCCAAAACATAGGAGAAAAGTAAAGTGATGGACAGGTTCGGGACGCGAGCTCGAGACACGATGCTATACTTGTATCAGCAGGGACAGGCGGGTGTCGCGCTGAGGTGGGAGAGGGTGTGTAGATATTCGAATCCTGCGTTATAGCGTGCGCGCTTAGGAGTGGATTCTTGCAATCGTCGTGTCTGTCTCTTGCACGCGTTTGCAATCTATCAGGAATCAAACACCGCGTCAGCATCCACAAAAACGAGTGGAGGCACCTGAAGGAACGAGAAGGGTGAAGGAGTTCCGTTCCAGTGGCCAAGTTGCGCACAGACGGGCTGAACTCTCTTGCTCCCTTGGCTGCCCTGAGCCAGGCATCGATAGCGGTTGGCCATAAACTACTCCGTACTCGGCATTCAAACTGTTGTGCCTTGTGCTGCCACATCTGCCACTTGGTCGACCTTTTTTCGAAACAGAGACCGTTTGACGGCCTGCAAACCAAGTCAAGGATCGACAGGAGTTCTGATCGTTTTTCGCTCCTCTGTTGGATATTATCATTTACGAACCCCTCCAAGCCTTTCTTGTCTTGTTCAACTTTCAAGGTCGCTCCTCCGAAGTCAAAGCCACTTCCAGCTTTCTTGCACTGTTCCGCTCAACAAACTCAACCTACGAACCGTCCTCAAACTTTTTCTCCTCACGACGACCGTTGCCCGTCACGAGAGCCTCTAATCCCCTGGAGCAGCTCTGCATCATCCACCACAATTCATAGTCACTCCTTTTGGTTATATCGCTCTCTCACACTCCGCACCCCTCCGATCAATGGAATAGACCTTAGCAACACAACACCGAACAACTCAGCATAATTACACATGGCACCTACCAAGGACTCAACTTCGGTGCCGCTGGCCGACTACTTCTTCATATCGGGCATTGAGTCGACGCAGATCTACGACGAGCGCGAACATGCTGCCGCTTCTCCGCCGCCGGTAGACGAGACGATCGAGGAGGACATTGCGCTCGAGACAGACAGTACCACTTCGCCCAGGCCTTCGACACCGGGCTCACCCAACACGGACAGGACCAAGAGGGGGTCTTCTCGTTACAGTTGGGAAGCGCGCAAGAGCATTAGCAGTGTCATCGGTCCCGGCGACTTCAAACTCACACCCAGCAACCGTAGCAGCGCGACAATCAAGGGTCTACAAGCAGAAGCACCTGGCCTCAGCGATGAGGACTTTGAGATTGCGTTGCGCAAGTTCGCATCTGAGAGGGAGAACTTCCTTGAGGAGATACAAGTCCAGGCAGGAGCAGTCGTACCGCAAACCTCGCGCACGCCGAAACCCAGGCCGAGGACAGTACGCATCACAAGCTCGGAAGATGCAGCGAACAACGCGGCGGGACAGAAGGGTGGTATCGGAGGATTAAGGAGACGTCTGTCGACCATGAACAGCATGAAGAGACAACCCTCGGTCTCAGTATCAAGACAACGTGAGTATTTCAACACCTCGACAAGCCAACCGGCTGACCGGACTTCGCTAGCTTCCACACGCACTTCGAAACGATTGAGCGGCTATAATTCAGTCATCCCCACGCCGAAACCTTTCAAGGCTTCGCCCGACATGCACCCCCTGAAACGACGATACGAGCCTGTTTTATTAGACAGATACCCCCCGAAAGCGTTAGACGACGAGACGAAGCGAAGATGCCCTTTCCCCGATTACGTACCCATGTTTGCCTTTCCCAACGATGTCGTGGTCGTCTCTTCCGACGAGCGACCAAGATCGACCTGGCACGGTTTCGCCATGACGACTGGCGACGGCTCCAAGCTGCATTCTATCTGCGTTACCGTTTGGATGCCCTTGAACGAATCAGCGTCCGTTGAGCTTGAGAGACAATGCGAGGCATGGCGCAAAGCCAACATGAGCGATGAAGAGAGGGAATTGGCTAGCAGCTTGGGAGAACGTCTAGCAGGAGAAAGGGCGAAACTTTCAAGATTGCTAGCTGAACTGCCCAACGCAGCCCAAGGATCAGCAGAGAGAGAAACACTCGATGAGCAAATCAGTGCTGTTGAGGAGAAGATCGCACTCATGGCTGATTTGCTGCGTCCCGTACGGCATGGAGCCGCGTCCAAGATTGAAGGCCTCACCGATGGCGAGAGTGGTTTCTGGATCCCTCGATGCTACGGTGTTCTGGGAAAGGACGGAGCCATGACGAGTTTCTGGAAGGAATGGCTCAAGGCGATTGTCACACCCATGGCGAATGGCGCTGTACTTCGCGTCCCTCCAAGCTCCCCTAAAATCGGCATGTGGCAACCGCTGGAACGCTACGTCGTCAACTTGTGCGTCGAGGCCCCTAGCCCCATGTCTTCCAGCACTCAGATCGAAGTCGCCATTCGCGAATTGCGTCTGTATGCCAGAAAAGAAGCCGAAAACGAAATTCCTGGATCACGAAACACCGACATTTACGCTCTCTTCCGCTCCCTTTCTTTGAACAACATCGTCACCCTGTTCGAATACGTCCTTTCCGAATCACGAATTATCTTGCTCTCATCTCACACATCTATGCTGCATCTTGCAAGCGCCGCCATTACCAGTCTAATCTATCCTATGAAATGGGCTGGAGTTTTCATCCCTGTCCTCCCGGCCCGTCTAATCCAAGCTCTCGAAGCTCCTTGCCCTTACATTGTTGGTGTGGAAAGAAGATACGAGAATCTTGAGTTCCCGGATGACGATTTTGTGCTCGTAGATTTGGATCAAGACACAATCGAAAGCACGGCAAGACCGACTCTCATGCCCCGGCAGCAGCGCAGAAAACTTGTTGCTTCGTTGCAAGTAGTCGCGCCTCACCACACGCGCTACGGTGTGCCAGTTGGTCCTCCCTCTTACGCCATCGAGACTTTCCCGAACAACGCATTTTCATCTGAGAATCCCCAGATCTACAGCCAAAGAGCGACTCCTTCGAGTCTGGCTTCTTTGGTTGGTGCCAATTCTGCTGCCTTTGCGGAGATGCCTGTGCCTACACAAAACCGCAACATCATCCTTAACGCCTTCCTCAACTTCAGAACCAGCTCGCGAGGAAGCGACCGCCCCTCAACAGGCTCTACAACCAGAGAAGACCGCCGATCTTCATCTACCAGATCTCCGCCATCTCCCACCATCCCTTCGCCATTGTCGCAGACTTTCCCCACAACTCCTGTATCGCGCAATGACTCGGGCTACAGCATGCAAACCTCTCTTCGTGAAAAGCGTTCTGGACATTTCGATGTAGCGAGCAGACGCAACTCTTCCTTCGGTTTCGACCGTATGGCAAACTTGAGAAGACCCAGCGTCGCCAATGGCACTCAGCAGCCTTTCATCAGCCACAACAGCAGCATGTCAACATCGACTCTTGCAAACTCGGCTGGTTACGCACCGTCTGTCTACGCGCCTTCCACTCTCGCAGCTTCCACCATCATGCCAAGTGCCGTTCAGCCCTCTTGCCCCCGCGACACTGACACCACTAAGTGGGTTGAGGGTCATTGTCTAGTATGGCGCCCGCGCGAAGACAAGTTGTACTGCAGCATCTGCGACGACAAATGCGAAGATGGTGTCTACCGTTGCGGTGGATGCAACACCAGCGTACACCCTCGCTGTCTCCACGAGATCTCGGTCGTCTGTCCCCTCGCCTTCCGCTCCGAAGCCGTTCGCGCAGTCTTTGTCCGCTGTTTCGCCTCGCTACTCTACACCTACCGTCGCTTCATGCATCCTGCATCTGGCGAACGCAGAAAGGCAGGCATGATATATCACTTCAATATGGATCAGTTCATCCGCAACGTACCTGGTGAAGCAACAGACTACATCTCCATGATGCGCGAGACACAGATGTTCAACGAGTTCATCCACGAACGCGAGTCCACACGCGCCGAACATCCTTCCATCAAGCTCTTCGACGAAATCATCCTCGCCAAGCGAAACAGAGGTCGTGGATCCATCTTCTCCAAGCACAATACATCATGGCTCTTTGACACCTCCGAGCATTTGTGGCGCTCGGCTTCTACTGCAGCACCCAACTCCCGCTTCCCAGGTGACTATCGTCAGGTCGTTAGTAGGATCCCGGCGAAACTGGATACTACACTCATGAAAGAGCCCAGAGCAGTGCAAGGACTTCCCCGCCCACAGACACGCACAAAGCGCAAGCCCATTCCTTCCATGATGGGCTTGAGCGTCGACGAAGAAGCCCACGCTTAGTCCTCCCACCCATCAACACCAACCACAGTCTGCAAACTCGATTTCCGCATTTCCTGCATCTTCTGTTTTTTTGTTTTACTCACGCCTTTTTCCAACACTCGCTACAGCCAACTTGAACGCCAGATTCGCTATACCCCCCCGCTCGTACCCATTCTATCCAAATCACCACAGTAGCTACCTCGCTTTTGCTTTGATGCCTTGGCTTGCTGTACTATACCCCCTTTTTCCTATCTTTTTTTTTCTTGCTTTGCTTTTTCTGCTCCTCTTTTACTCATTCATCATCACCTTTTTCCTTCTCCTTTGGAAGCTTGGATACCTGACTTCTTCCTTTTTCTCATCTTGGATCGCAGAGTTCATTTGGATCTTCGTCCTCTTTTTTTTTTTCCTTCTAGCGATGGAGTGATGTGGAGTTTTTTTGTCCTTGTTGTTGTCATGTTTCGTCCGTCACAGAGTCAAAGAATGTTTTGTGCTTTGTGTTTTTTCTTGGTTTCGTACTCTCGCTTTTTTGAAGAATTAGGAAATTAGAAGAATGAATTTTTAATGTCGTACTTTCTTGATTCGGTATTTGTCTCTTGTTCACTGTGCCTTTCTCTGTGGTTTTTGTGTTGCTCCTAGCTACTCTGTGTGAAGTCCTCTCCTCGTTGACTTGATTGAGTTGAGCTCTCATTACATCGCGACCTGTCAGTCCCACTTCTCCCATTTCAACACTCAGTCCTTCAGTTCTCATCATACGCTGATGCGACATACGGATACCACTTTGAATTGATCGAACGGACAATCTCAAACTCTTCTGATCCACCATCTCTTCGCCCAGGTTCCTCCTACAGCCTCCCATCCGAGCGACCACAAATATGGCACCAAAGGCTCGAACCATTCCATCCAGGCTCTGGAGAAGAAGGTACTGAAAGTAGCGATCTTGTTCTTCTCCCATTGCAGATTAGCCTGGGCTTCCTTGAGCCGATCAGCCCATTTCAGCAGCTCAACGCCGTGGTGATGGAACTTTTGCATCAAATCCTCGTGATGTTGCATGCTTTCGTGGAGGACTTGGAATCCAGCCAACAGTGCTTCCTCCTTTTCTATGAGTTGCTTTTCACGAGCCTTGAGTTTGTCGTGTTCGGTGTGTCCCTTCCAGAGTGCCTCGGCTCTTTCGAGAAGTTCTGCATTGAGACATGTCTGAGGTGAAGGAGCTGCCGGCGGGAAGCACTCGGAACCAGAAGCGAACCAACTCTCGGTGCGGGTGGCAGTTCTATTGGTCACGACGGCGATACATCGTGTGATGGCAGAGTCGACAAGGATATCTGGAAGATTGGACGTGCTGGTTGGAGTTGAGGTTATGCCGCTTACGACACAGCCGTCAGGAATGATAGTGCTAGTGACGGTTTCATCAGGGATGATGGTGTGAGTCGAGGTAGAAGTTGAAATAGGAGTTGAAACAAAAGTCATCTCATCCCAATCGACCGTCTTCGTCCTGAACATTGTGCCAAGACTTGAGATAGATGTTCCCAAAGGTTTCTGAACGACTAAGTCGGCAGAAAACGCCTCGCGAGCAGGACGGGGATATTGGAACTGGAAGATCCACTCATTGTCGTCGACAACATTCTGTTCGGCCGATTCCATTGCGCCAGTGACCATCGCGGCCATGAAGAGGAGGATAAGGACGAAGGGCGGCATTTTTGCTGTGCGGTGTCAGTATCTCTATCGCATGAGATGAGACTGGAGACGTACTTGATCGAAAACACAAGATTTGAGTTGGATTTGTGTATCAACCGAGAGATGATTAGAAGATAATGAACAGGCTATACGGAATGAGCAGCCTAATGGACAACACTCATGCGTGCCTCACGTCGGAGAAAGCGGCAGCAGTGTAGTGTTGGTAGAAGTAAGGTGAGAGTAGTTGAGAAGTGAAGCAAAAGTGAAGCAAAAGTGTTGCGGAAGTGAAGAGGCCAACAAACGCTCGTAGATAATGACAAGCTTCCCTCCCCAGCTTTAGAAAGGACTGTTGAACCGTGACTTCCTTCATGGTTCCGGCGTCAAAGTCGCTCGCATGAGGGAAGGAAGTTGCGATGGCGGATTCAGGGGCCTTGCCAAGACAGGGTCATACACCCAACAATAACTCACGATGTCTATCAATCTCCCGGGCGCCAGTAGGTGACCGAAAACAGCTATCAAGAGACAAGATGGCATTTGAATTTAACATGATACTCCAAGGAGAGCGCATGATGTTGGCACTCTCAACGAACGTAGATCTATTCTCGAAAAACATCTTGTCGGTCGACAACCACGTCTGTACAGCCCACCGGTGGACTTGGGGCGTGCATCTCCTCCTGCTCCCCATGCAGACCTGACCTAAGGAAACTCAGCAAACATTTCACCACATATAGTACAACTCAAAGTCGAAGATATGACAATGTGCATTGTGGTCATTGCGCAATATCCAGTATCCCTATGAATACTCCATCCTCCTCTTGTCCCTCAAATGATGAAAAAAGAAAAACGCCTCGGCTATGCTGGTTGGGGTTATGTATATGCAGTCTGCTGGAAAGTGAGAGAAGAAGAAAACACGCTAAACCCAGTATGCCTCCGTGTGAACAAACAAAATAGTGCGAAAGAAAAACGAAAAAGGGGGAGATGCCACAGGAAAATGTTCAGACGGTGGGACCCCTGGAGCGTCTCTGTTGCGACTCGTTGAAGTCCTCACCTTCCTCATCTTCCTCGACGAATGGATCGCGGTCGAACACCATGACGGGAAACTTCTAATTCCCTCCGACACCGCCACTGCTGCCAGAGCTGGTCATGCGTCGGCCTCGAGAAGGTCTCAGATTGCCTATGCTTGCTGAAGGCGCAGACATCTGGTGTTGATGACCAAGACGACTTGGCGTTCTTGCATGGCTGTGAGGCGCAACAGCACTCTTGGGCGTCAAGTTCTCACTCCTATCGTTACCCAAACCGCTACGGGATCCAGGACGCGAGGTTCGGCCTTCGGCAGTAACGAGACTGAGGCGCGCGCCAGAGGTGCCACGAGAGTGGTTCGTGCGAGGCAAACGAGACTTGGAGACGAGATTGTTGATGTTGCTGTTACCAGCACGGTCGAGTGAGACTAGCCCAGGGACTGGAGGAATAGCACTTGGAGAAGCTAGGAAGCCAGATGCACTCCAGCCTGCTGATGACCCGCCTGAACCGCCATCACGACTAATAGGTCGATACGGTGATGTCATACCGGTCGCACCGCGTGAGAAAGGACGTTGCAGATCACCGGATGGATCGAAATAGCTGCCAATGCGTCCTGGCATACGATCCGTCGTCGGCGTGGGAGGAAGAGAGTTGCCAGTAGGGACCATGGTGGATGAGCTCGAGCGGCGAAGAGGGCGTCGACTATTGACTTCACCGACACGGGCATTGTGAACAGCCCGAGAAACATGGAGTTCCGACGATTTGATCAGGTCTGATGCCATTTCGCGCACCAAAATAGCCGGGTCGTACTTAGCGGTCTCGGCGATCATGGGGTGAAGGCCGAAAGTATGAATAAGCGCCCCATCTTCATCGCTCGAATCACAGATACTGCGAATAATCCTCAGCAAGTTCAGGCGAACCAGAGCCTTCTTAGTGCGAAGCTTCTGGGCGGTGCGTAGGAACAGGTCCGGATGTATGAGAGAGCTGGCGATGGGAGGACTGAGACGCAAGAGCTTCTGCAGAGGCTCGAGGAAATTTTCGAAGCTGTCAGCTTTGCTGTGATTGAAGCAGTTGATGATTGCTTGAGAGAAGTTGTCATCTCTGAGTAGATGTTCTTCGACCTTTGCGGTCTCCTCTTGTAACCTGTTCGTTATTAGTTGGGGCTGAAGGTCTTGTATAGTCTCCGGATACTTACCAGATGAAGATGGCGTCCAGAGCTGTAACTTGCCAATACTGGTCTGCAAGCAGACTCACATAGAACTGTAATCCCTTGTTTTGCCACAAGATCTTTCTTCCAACCTTGCCAGAGTGTGCCATATCACATAAGATAGGCAGTGCGAACTCCTTGAGTGGGCGTTCGGTCTTAACGATACGCTGCAGCAGAGGAATGACACCGTTCAGAGCGGCGTCTTCTTGCCTGGTCTTGCTCAGTCTGCAAAGGTTGTACATGATGTTCAAGACCTGGTTAGAAATTTCGCGGAAGTGTGGCACCTTCATGCTGGCGTTGAGAAGATCAGTCAACACCTCGATGGCATTCGAGTTCTGCAAAGCGTCAAGGGTTGTTGCCAGCATAGACAAGTTCTTGATGAATTTGAGCATAGTGATCTGGTGTTGAGGAGACATGCGTTTCAGGTCCTTCAGCACACGCTTCAGGACCATGCGATCAGCAACTGCTTCCTTGACATGATTCTCAGCCTGCGAAAATAGGACGAAAATGTTGACGATGCGTCCCTCAACCAACTCAGCAAGTTCGCCTTCTTCTTCCAATACTCGGTTAAGCACCAGAGACAATGGGTACAAGACTGCGCTTCGTGAGAAGATTCGACAGAAATCATTCTTGGGCGTCGGACCCTGCAACTCGAACACGCTCCAAACACCATTCACTCCAATCAGAACGAGGTCTCTCTCTGCTTCGTAATCTTCCTCAAGGAATTCAACCAACACGTTCAAACCACCACAACTGACAAACATTTGGAGAGTGAGGGTGCTGGTCTGGTACATCTGTCTGACGAAAGCAGCAGCTTCCAATCTGATGTCACTACTGTACCTCTTTTGCGCAAATCGTGTGATGATAGGGATGCCACCAACGAAGCAGAGATTCTCTTGAATCTCGACATTGTCCATGATGATCAGATTGACAACTTGCAACAGACGTAGGATGGTCTGCGGACGGTTGCATGTCTCCAAGATCTCGAGGATGGGGAGCATGCCGTGCGAAGTCATGACTACAGTCTTGACCTCGGGGGACTCCCATAATACTTGGAACAGTTGGTCCACAATGTCCTCCAAATAGTCTTCAGGCTGCGAAACTTTGAGAGATCCAACAAGTCCCTCGACAAGAGTCACCAAACGAGCAAACTTATCTCGAGCGATATTGGTCTCCAAATCCATCTCATCGAAGCCCTCTTCAAGCTGCGCAAACGGATCGTCTTCATCTTCCTCGTCACCTAGCCATGAGTTGGTAGAGAGTTTTGAATTGAGCATGAGGGTACCGATCTCAGATCCACTTTCACTTTCGGGTTGTGGGATTTGCTGACCATCTTCTTTGCCAAATATGTCTGAGAAGTCTTCGTCCTCGGGGTCTTCTGCGTACTTCTGGATTTCCACCTCGGAGCGTGTTCTTCGCATTGCTGCGGCATCATATATCTGTGGAGAGGGTCTTCGCATGCTGCTCATGCGCGAATTGGGTCGGGGCAGACTCTTCAGATCCGATGGGTGGAAGAGCTTCGGCGCAAAGGAGTCATCGCTTCTCACAGTAAGTGCTGCAAGCTTCTGGCGGAAAGCAGAATCGTTGTCCGGACCGAGCAAGTCGGAGTAATCCTCTGTCGAGTTCTCTCTGTACAACAGAGAAGGGCGCACCGGAGCCTCTGTGGGCTGTGGCTCAGATTTGGTCGACTTATGCGTCGGTCGGAGGATCTGCGTCCTTGAAGGGTTGTCCTTGTCAGCCTTTTCCAAGGCTCTTTGTGCTTGACGGAGCGTCGACTGTTGAGGATTCCTTGTGGGCGCAGTGTACTTCATATCAAAAGTGTTGGCCCTCGGCGGAAAGAAGGGTCGTACGGTTTCCATTGGATCCCCTCGAACGACTTCCATCGGACTTCTCACTGTCAGATCTCCTTCGAAGTTGTCGTCCCAGTTGTCACCCTCTTCCTCCTCAGCATTGATGTCGAAGGTGGCGTATTGCTTAAGCTTGTCAGAAGACAGCATACCAGCAAAGTTGTCGTGAGGTTTTAGATGCGGCAATTGCAAAGCGGCGTTCCCGATCGAGGTTGCGAAATCATCGTCCCAGTTGTCTTTGGCGTCACTTTCGGGTGACTGGTAAGATTTTGTGTCGTTTGCTCGAGTCGCCAGGGCTAGACCACCTTTGTTGATTCCGGGAGTTCTCATATGTGAGCCAACGTCGGGTCGTGGAGGAACAGGGCTGAGTGAGAGTGGTCTAGATGACGAACGCCTTGAAGCCGTGTTCTGCGGCGATTTGAGTGCTTCGTTCCATTGTTGAACACTCTTGACTGCTTCATCGTATTGCGTGGGTTTTGCAACAGGCTGATCAGAACGTCTTCCACTAAGAATCCAGGGATGTCTCAGCAGTTTCTTGGCTGTCACTCTAAGGTTAGGGTCTTTCTGGAAGCACTGCATTAGGAAGTCGCGAACGGCCTGGATGATGTCAGCAAGATTGACAACAAGAGTGAATGATCAGATCTCAGTACCGGAGAAGCTCCTTCAGGCAGCGGCGGATGATCATCGTTGACTATACGGAATAGCGCTGGCATGGGCTGCAGCTTGTGGTATGGTGGCCTTCCATCGAGCAGTTCAATAACAGTACATCCAAGACTCCAGATATCGGAAGCGGTAGTAGCGCCAGACAATTCGATGACTTCGGGAGCCATCCAATAAGGTGTGCCAACTACACTGCTTTCGTGTAGACCAGTATCTTTCCTCGTTGCAACACCAAAATCTGCCAGCTTGACCAGACCTTCCTTTGTAGTAAGAATGTTCGCACCCTTGATATCTCTGTGGATGACACCTTGCTCGTGAAGGTATAACAGGCCGTGGAGGACTTGAGTCATGTACAAAGCGACCAGATTCTCGGGAAACTTGCCAAAGTTTCTGCAAATGGAATGTAAAGAACCGTTCTCGCAATATCTATATTTGGTAAGCAGGATTCGACAGAACATCCGTGGGGAGGCCGTACTCAAGAATAATGTAGAGTGATTCAGTAGACTTGACAAAGCCATTGTACTTGACGATGTTGGCGTGGTTGAGGTTCTTGAGCAGATCGATTTCCATCTGCAAGTCTTGAAATTAGCACCTGTAACAGTACTTCAGCACGCAGCTCGGATTTCAACGATACCATGATGGCGCGAGACTGGCCTTTTGGCAGATCTGCAAGTTTGACCTGCTTGATAGCAACAGTCTCGCCAGTGCCCCAGTTCAAGGCGCGGTATACGCTACCAAAAGCACCCTTGCCGAGGCAATCGCCCAATTGCTACAGGCATCTGTCAGCTCGAGGTTCTGCCGATGTCTCATGTATAGCAGCTCTTGTCTTACGTAGTCCTTCAAGCCGCTAACCTCCCCGGCGGCTCTTTGTACGGTCCCATCTTTTGGTACTTTCTCCCAGCTCGGTTGTCTGCTCTGACTGGGTGGTTTGAGACTGGTTTGGGGTTGGAAGCTCGCACGTCGTTCAAGGGCGGATGTAAATCGTTCGCTGCCGCTGTCGGACTCGACCGACGATCTAGGAGGACCATAGGCCGACTGAGGACGCTGTGCGACGGCCGGCATGGCGGTGGGCGTTCTGAGTCGTATGCGTAGACGGTGTTTCGGGGGACAGGGTCAGGACAGGGTCGGGGTTTGGTGAAGCTCTCAGATCAGGGCCTGGACCAGAAAGCGGTTGCGAGAGCTGCGCGACAGCGATGGCGGCGACAGATATGTGGTACTTCTCGTCCTCATGCCAGCCAGACAGTTGGGTAGTTTGGCAAGGTGGAAGTCGTCTTGGTCGGGAGTTGTCAGCGTTAGCGAAGAAGTCTTGAGTGCTTGGTTGGATACGGCGTTCCACTCTCGCATCGGGCGTCGACGTCGACAGTTATGCGTGGGCACGGGGCACAAATGTACCAGATCGCACCATCCGGGAGATTGTATGAGATCACGACGATGGCGAAAGGGTGGAAAGGATGTTTATCTCACCATCTGAGACAGTGTAATTCCAGCGCACGCGGGTCCACGAGTGTGTTGCCCTGGATTAAGCCCTTTTACGCTCGACGTTGAAACGGGCGGGGCATGATCCCTAAGCCTAATCCCAAGCCCACGAGACATCTGCAACTCTGCTTCTCGCACTTTGGCTACAATCTCTCCTGTCTGCCTCTCTCTCGAGCATGTCACCAGAATATATCATCCTAACTCTCAAAGAGTTTACTCATGCCGACCTTTCAAAATCATCACAGCCTGCTGTCACTGTGTGCGGCCACGCGGCCAGCTCTGCGTTTCAGAAATCATTGCATCATTTCTTCGTTGTCGTTGTACTGTTCTCCTTGCCCGTCTCATGACCTTCCGTCACAAACAACGCCGTATCGTCGCTTGCTGTAAACCTTCCTTCTTAACGGCCAGCCAACATGTTGAGAACTCCTCCGTCAACTGCAAGAATCTCTCCGTTGACATAAGTGTTCTTTGCGAGGAATAGCATAGCCATACCCATCTCCTCGTCACGGCCACCGCGCATCTGAGGCACGTGGCCCTTCTCGGCGACCTTCTCCGGCGGCAGATCGCTCTTCTGTCTGTCGTCGGAGCTCTTGGCTGTCATCTCGCTGGGGAAGTATCCTGGTGCGATGCTGTTGACGCGGACGCCGACCTTCATGAACTCGGCGCTCATCAGCTTGGTCAGGTGCACTGTTGCGCCCTTGGCTGTGTTGTAACTGCGAGAAGTCTTTGTTAGCTCATCTCTTGTCGACAACCAGGCAGTATGCTACATACGCGAAGTGGCCTTGAGCGTGGCGCATGATGCCACTCATGGACGACGTGGTGATTACGGATGAGCTGAAGCGCTCTCCGGAGCCCTGGGGCTCAATAGCGGCCTGCAGCAATGGCAGGAACGCGACCGTGGTGAAGTACACTGATGTGACATCGGTCGAGTATGTGTCGTTCCACTCCTGGACTGATTCTCCCTTCCACAGCTTGTCCTTGAGCTCCCCAGCATCTGACTTGTCGGGCTCAGCCTTAGGTCCAGGAACACCGGCGTTGGCAACTATCGTCATGCGTTAGCAATGACCGGGATTTGGGCACTAGAGAGGCCTACCAAGCAGATGAATGCACTTCTCCTTCTTCTGAATCTCCTGGACCAACTTCTCGAGGTCGTCCTTGTTGGTCACGTCAACGTCTCCAATACTGAACTCCTGGTCAGCCATGTCCTATTCCTTCGTCATTTTGGGCATCAACGTACGGGATGATCTCTCCGTGGTCAGGCTCGTGCTCCTTGCTTGCAGTCTTAAGCTTGTCGACGTCTTTGAATTGCGTCAGATATGCTATACGTTTGTGTTGCCGTGTGGAAGAGACTCACTTCTGCCGACAATGTAGACCTTTGCGCCTGTTGATGATGTTAGTCAAAATACTGATAAGCCTGGTGTGCATCGCGTTTACCGTTGGCAGCGAGAGCTTGTGTGGCCATCAGTCCGATGCCAGAGCCACCTCCAGTGACAACTGCGACTTTGCCCTCCATGCTAAACAGCTTGTGGGCGTGGAAGTGGTGAGTCTCAGCCATTGTGCCTGATTTCTGTCGTCTACTTTTGAGGTGTGATGGAGAATAGAGGCGGGTTTACAACAAGGCAAGCTTCAATCGTAAATGTCCAGAACAGAAAATGGGTGGAATATGTTTCTGAAAGGTTGAAGAAGCTGACAGGGAAAAACTATCGTAGCTGCCCTGAGAGCTTCCTCCATATTGATGATCGTTTGTGACGTATGGAAGGTCAAGCCTTCGGCGATCTGCGTTGTCGGCTGCGCTTGCCTTCTACTACAGAGATCATGTGCTGTGGTCGTGATCGCCTTTTTATCGTGATGGATGAATTTATCTTATTGCTCAGGGAGAAATGAGGTGATATCTGACCAGCATATCGCTGTAAAGGGAAGAAAAAGAGAATAAGTTCGCTGGCGCTCAGAACACCAATCAGGATTGCTTATAGAGCATCCATACCTTCCGCGTCGCTTTTGAAAAGGACCTGCCTTTGCCTGGGATTCTCCTCTCCGATGGCACTTTATCCAATCTTCATGATGGAATCCTCATCGTTGTGTCCCGGCTGGGATCTCCTTGCGCTATAGCTCCCATGACCCTTCGCAGGACACAATATTTCTCCAGCTCGCACCTGACGGCTGTGGGTCTTTTGGTTGTGATCAACACTGGCTGTTCTTCTGGTATAGCTTCTGTCTCCTGCGTAAAATGCCTTCTGTTCTTTCAATCAATCTTCCAGTGACTCGTAAGACTGCTGTCGTCGTGGCCCTTGCCAAGATATAACTCAACCGCGTACAGTGCCATGGTGCCGGCCAGATTGGCCCACCGCCACACGTTGCTACCGGCATCTCCGCCTTGACTAGTCCACCATTCTCCAGGGTGATCGGCCGAAGCCGAAGCAAAGTGCTGCATAAGAAGACTGGTATAGACAGCGATCAAAATACTTGGGCTGAAGTAGCCGAGGAAACCAAGAACTTGACCAACGCCGTCACTGTCCTCGAGTGACGGTTCTTGCGAAAGTGCGCGAGCTCCAGATTCGCGCACAGCCGGTATGATACGGGCGGAAGCGTACATGACGAAGAGGCGGTATGCGAGTGAGATGATGACAGAAGGTGTGATGGTCATGATGGCTGCGAACAGGAAGTTGAAGGAGGTGTGGATGGTAGACGGGAGAGTAGAAAGAGCGTGCATCAGAGTCGAATACGATGCCATGATGATCGGGGGCAATGGAGGAAAGTCGGACTCAGCGGGAACCGGAACGGAATGTGACGGGTTTGAAGGCTGGTAATCGGTGAAGATTTGGTAGATGCAGAGGGTGATGTAGGCGAACTAGCAACTGTTAGCCCATCGGCACAGTATGTTGTGCGGTTGTTAAACTTACAAGCAGCGAGCTCTCGACGGGATTACCCTTTCCACTACCAATTCCCCAGACGCATAGAAAGAAGGCGCAGGTAATGGCAACACCAATAAGGATAGCGTCGACATTACCGAGCTCCGGAAAGGTCGTGATTCTCCAAAGAAAGTAGACCGAACTCGAGATGATTGAGGCAGAGGTGATCAGCAGGCCGATCTGCAGAGAAACAATTAGCTTTAGGAGTGTGGCTGGCAGCGCAACTTCAGCCGACTTACCATCCATCCATCACCTCCTTCGCGGTTTACCAGGTACCGTGTAATCTGACCAGCAGCCTGAATGACGAGCAGGCTGCAGAAGCCCTCACTCAGCTGGAAGACAGGTGTCGACCAGCGGAGTAGCTTGTCCCAGCTACCGATTGTGATTGACTGCAGCAGACCGTCGCTACCGAAGACCCATGCGTACAAGGTATCGTGCTGTGCTCTTTTCCCACCTAACGTCTTTTCCACCCATCCAGTTGCGTCCGAGTCGACGGAGAATTTGTTGAGACTCCAGATCATAAGTGTGGGGATGACGATCCACTGCGAGGCGGCAATGATGTTGACGAGGGCATAGCGGAGTCTGGAGCGATCGGGTGTCGCGAGTCGCAAGGCAGAGTAGAAGAAGTAGAAGGCGCTCAGCGACAGGGAAAAGGCGAGACCGCAGGTGCGGCCACCGACATCAAAGGCCAGCGGGATGGTGAAGACAACGCTGAACAGAAACAGGAGCGCCGACAGGATGCGCGTTATGTACCACATGAGCGCGTCCAGGCCACACGCTCTACCGGCGTGTAAGGGATCCGGAGAAGTCGGGAGGGCTCGAGATGGCTGTTGTCGTCAAGCAGCGCATACAAAGTGGCTTGAGAGAGTTCTGCCGTCCGCTTGCTCTGACCGCCCTTTGGCTTCGGGCCCGTGTACGGCTGTGTTTGTTTGCTTGATGGAATGATCCGTATCTCGTCCGGGGCTGACTGCTCGGCGCTCTGGAGCGACAGCTTTCTAGAAGGCCGGATGGAAGAAAAGGTATTCTTGTCGCTTGCGATCAACGTCGACAAGGCCAGCCTTTGGCTCTGAGCTTGGATGGACGTTGTCCTCTTTCTGTCGCGTGCTTTTGGCGCAAATTGCCCTTCCCCACCTGTGACCCTGACTGGTCTATTTTAATCTGATGCTTTTTGGACCTCTCAACCACTTCGTCTTGTGCGACTTGTCAGTAAGTATTTCGATGTGATCGAAATCTGATCGCTGTGTTTGAAGGAAAATTCACCGAACGAAACAACAGAGAAATTGCAGAAGGAGCTCGTCACTGCCAGCTTTCACATCCCGCGCCGAGACAAGCAAAGCCACACTTGCAGCCCGCCTGCAACATGCTTGATGATACAATGCTTGACACGCTACCAAAAATCCGGTTTCGAAGTAATTCAGATCACATGTGCACTAGGCGCTGGAAACAACCGAGATAATCGCTGCCATACTGTGCATCAAAAGCCCTGCCTATCCTATGGAATCTCATCAACACTTCGAACGTCTTCTGACTTGGACACGTTGATCCTGTCTCTGGTCTTCTTGCTGTGTGGATACACTCCCTTCCGTAATCTGTTGATACCCCCGAGCGGCCTGTGAGCGGCCAGACCTCTCCAAGCATCCAAAGACATACGGTCTTCCCAGAAAACTCGTCGTTCCTGGCCGAAGCTGTCCTGCGCCGGGAATGTGATCGTGCCCAGCGATTGGTAGGGCGAAGTAGCCTCGTCCCACACGACGCTTCCATCTTCAGTAGGGTGGTGGGCTGGGTCGGTTCCAAGTTGGATCTGATCTCTGTGAGCATACTGTCTGAGGATCACCGACACTCCGTTGCTTACCTTGAACTCGTACTTGGCTTCTTTTCCGGCGAAGTAGTCAAACAACCAGTCTGACAGCACGCATGATGGGTCGTCGTTCTTGACCTTGTCTTCTGCTGCCTTCTGGGTCTCAAGCACTGGGAAAAGGGCCATGTGTCCATAGTATTGGCCAAATCTGAACGCTGACTGAGTATACATAGCATGAGAAATTATGTTGGTGTCCGGAAGCATGTACGGTGCATGCTGCTTTATCATGTCGCTTCGAAGCTTGAGATGTCTGCCTAGCGCCGCTGGGTCGTCGAAGTACTTCTCACGTAAACTCATGATCTCCAGCGTGGTGTCGACATCTGTGAGTTCTATACTAGGTGCGTTGTTGAGGAAGAAGTCCTGTGTATTGACCGATTCGTCAATGCCCTCCAATCGAGGACCGGTGACGTCGAATACTTTGAGTCCAAGACCGCGAGGACCGGGCTCCTGGTCACGTTGGAGCAGATACGGTTCATTCGCGTATCTTGCTGCAACATCATATGTTTTGCCTGGCTCTGCGAAGATACCCTGACGAAGATGTTCTGGCAGATCCGAGTGGACCTGAAGCTTGCCTTTGACGATGCCCTGCGTCTTGACATGAGTTGCGCGGAAGGCATGTCGGTGGAGATCGAAGTTGCGCTTCTGCATGCGCTCCATGACATCCTTAATTTGCTGTGTTTTCTCTTCCTCGTCCGATTTGATGGTCTCGACACCCGGCGCATCCCAGGCCAGATAGGCATCGTTAGGGGGTGCGCTGGACAGACCACGCTTGACGCCTGTCCAGACCGAGCTCATGGTTTCTTTCAATGCTTCCGCCATAGCTGTAAATAAGACAGGTACAGTCAGATAAAACAAATGCCTTCAAATTCAGCAGCGTTTGTTCTCTTTACCATGGAGCGGAATGTCCTTCCTCATATCTACGTCATAGAAACGGTTATTCGAGCTGGCAGAACTGTCTTCCCGTGTGTCAGAATGTCATGCATATCATGGCCATAGTTCACAATACGATGCAGATCAAGGCCGCTTTTTGTGAGAACAAGGTAAGCATCCATTCACCATGGGAAGCTCTACCAGCAATGAAAGTGCTAGGCATCTTTGTAAGCACGGCTCGTATAGCATACCGCGAGTGATGAAAACGGTCGGATTCTGGCACACACAAGCTTGAGATTTGCAAAATTTGCTGTATCCAACCACACGGGTTTTGATATATCCTTCTGGACCAATTATACCATATTATACGGCTGCTGTCGTATGTATATTGATGGTCAAATTATCGTGCACCGGTCACTTCAAGAATGGAGCCGCCTCCCGACAGACTGGGTCCTATTGAAACATCTTACGGCCGAAAACTTTTAGCCTCATAAAATCCAGAACATGTTCGATGTTTCCACCGACTTCACGACAGCTTGATTCAGTTCGTGATGGGGACATCTTGAGTGGAACACAGTCCCGTGGAGGGGAATTCCAGCGACGACGCAGACACAACTCCGTGCAGGCAGGCAGAGTGATATTGACAACTCAACATGATGCCCGAACATCGGACGACTCCAAATTTGGGACACTAAAAGCCAGAAACGCGTTTTGCTAGGCAGCGTTGCTGCATGGTCCAAAGGGCTTCATTGACAAGCGTAACAATCGGATATCCGTAAGGTAATAGAGTCGCGTTCCTCGGACCAGAACCGAGCAGAATGTAAGCAAGACATGCCAGTCTAAATCTTTTGCATCCGTTATTCTACTCCTCTCTCATGAATGTGATTCATACGTCTCTTGTTTTATGCTTTACTTCGTCAACGACCCGGGAGTGTGGTAGCTTTGATAATGGATCTCCACACGACGAGGTGTTCAAAATCATCTGCAAGGGTGACGCACCTTGCAGCTGCACCCTAAGATCAACGTGAAGTTTTGCTTAGAACACCTCGGAGTTCGGGGGCTCTCCCCTTCTCCCAACATCACTCTCTTCCAAGAGCTTCCGTGAGCAACCAGACATCAGACCGCGTTGCACATGCGGAGTGCGACACACGGCGCGGACTAAGGCCACTCGAGGAGCTTCTTATACGCGCATCTAGTCGTATCAATATTGACTCGAAAGACTTTGGCAAAGCTCACCTGTCCAGACATACAACCTCGACCTTCTTCTACCGATTAGACCAACCTTCACTCCCTCCCAAAACGAAGCAGAGCTTTCGAAAAACAGATGCCCATATCAGCTGCACACTTTGAGTTGGATCAACACGACCAGTCTACCGACCAACAGCACACGGCATTGGCGATAGCGCCCTCGAACCTCTATGCCCAATTTACCGGTGGAAGAGGAGGCCTACTCGGGTCGGGTATGTACATGCCTCCTCTATCGACTCGCTTCTGTTCGGTTTCGGCTCTTTGACCCCAGACGGCATACCTAATAGCTTAGCTTGCGGCCTGAACCTCTTGGTGGTGTACTTACAACTGAATATAAAGCCGCAGACTTGTATCCGAGATTTCTCTTTCACACCCCACGAGCAACTCTTCAAACTCCCGTTCTTCCATACCACTTTTGCGGCAGTGCCAGACACCTAGTGACCTCAGAGTCTGTAATGCTATCGTCTTCATGTCTCTACCAATCTCTCTCAGATGAGGATCTGGTTGGCGTGTCAGTACATATGCGGAAGAGTCGGAGGCAGCACGAGAAAGAGGCGGAATGCTACGCAGGGGAATGCTATCACGCACCGTTGTGCCACTCTCCAACAGGAAGTCGCTTGGGCTCCCCAACAATATTGACAAAGCCTGCGTTGGTCATGTGTCGCCTGAGGTGCACCATAGCTCTTGCGTCTTTGTTCTGCTCTTCCAAAGCATCGCTGTAGATGCTCCACCACCTCGAGAGATGTTCCAAAGGTCGTCCGCTATCCGATTGGATGTTGAGTTGAGCCTCGACCATCTGGAGCCAGCCCCCTCGCCGGACGCGATCATGAAGGTCTTGTATATAGGAGCTCCACCTGTCCTTATTGATGCCATCTGCTAGGAAGCACGAGTTGACAAGATCATACCTGTCTCTTGCGAGCTCGGTCTGGTCGTACCGGAAGGCTTCGTTGAGGTTCCATCTTTTCTTCACCACTCCAGGCGAGGATCCTTCGGTGTGGAAAATGTCGACAGCGACGACCTTAACGGCAGACCAATCCGGATCAGTACTATGACATATATCGTACACCGCAAGGAGAAGACTTACCTGGCACGCAAAGTCATCATCACCCGAGCTGGAGGATCTTGATCCGAGCTCTGATTTCTCCATCACCTCCTCCGCCCATTCCACTCCACTCCCACTTCCACAGTCAAGTATGAACTCCGGAGCCAAGTTTGCTGGTAGGAAGAGACGTCTCTCAAACAATCGAGAGACGATGTCGTAGAAGTCGGCTTGTCGGTTGAGTTCTTCCTTCACAGAAATTAGCTTCGTTCCAAGACAGAACCCCATTCGACTCGATCTCTAGGTTGCTCCTCGATTCCAACTGCAGCAGCCATCAACTTGCTTGCAGATTCGTTGACATGACAGCACGGATTGCCTCAAAGCTGAACCTGTCTGGAGAAATCGAAGTCTTGTAAAGAAGCGCGGAAACAGTTCCAACCATGTCACCTTCGTACTGGGTTCGGCAGCTACTCACATCGTCGATTGGTACGCAGTATATGCCATGCTGCACGGAAAAGGCTAGAAAGTCCCTGCCGAACTCATGCACAGAGGCATCGTTCCAAGGCTGAGGCTGCCGGTTGGAGGCCATGCTGGTAAAACGGAGTAACACAACGAGCTTGCAATGATCTGGGCGTCTTCTCGAGAAAAAAAAAACGTCCGTCCGCTTCAACACATATGCCAATAACCGTGCAGGATCGAAAAGAAGATCAAATTGTACGATTCCTGATAGCGATGGGCAGTGGGCCTGCCTAAATTGCCAAAGGTTGGCAACGCAGTGACATGCGTTCACCAGGCTTCGAACAATTTTCTTGCCCGATGCGAACACTAAGGCTCAAATTGTCGTTGCGTATCTCGAGGCCACTCTTCCCGACACACCGCAAGACGAGCCGACGGGACGTTGTGTGTTGCTCCAAGGAATAACATGTTTCGCGTCAGAACTAAGCTATCTGCTGTCAAACAACTAAACGAGGATCCTCGGCTGCTACGAAGCCCTCTCAGTTGTGTGCGGAGTCGAAGACAATATTTTTTGGGCTGGGGTAGATTGTGGTGCAGGTTTCGTCTCACTCGATCGTTCTTAGTCAAATCCTTAGGAAGCTACTAACTTTACTGAGATATGGCCATGTGGTGGCATCGGGCTTGGTTGCCTCTGCTCTGCTGATCTATATGCAATGCACAAGCAGATCCTGAAGAGGGCTTCATGCAAGCGTGAACACACGGTTGTAGAGGCCCTTGGAGCTTGCGGTCAATTCCTGGGCACATTCGGGCGTGCCGAACACAGCTCAATTGGGAAGGGCACCCCTATGGAGGATGCCATGGGTACTGCAGGCGTCAGTGGCTGCCACGAACACAACATCCTTTCACCAAGACCTGACGGTTTGGAGCAACTTCCAGCCGTAGGATCGCTGTGCTATCTGAGCATACAATCCTCCAATGAGAACAGCATCCTGGTGTGTCTCCATGCTCCACATGCTTTACACCGGTACATTCTTACCTGAGTAGATGCAGCAATACTACCGTCTGATATGAGATGACATGCTGTCAGATGTATGCTTGTCCTTCGGTCACTAATTTGAGAGAATGGCGCAAGCAGGGACCTTCCGGCAATTCGTTGCTCGGACAGACTTTGAACGAACTTGGATCCGCTTCTTCACCGCATCCATGGACTCGGTGCTAGCAATGACCTTCTGCCGTCTCCCTACGCATGACACCGGGAGATCTTCCAAATACCCCATCCCACTCTTCACCAAAGCTTGTGCAAGGCAAACATCCGTCCTCTCCGCTTCGTGTTCTGTTCATGCTTCCTGCCATCATGGTTCCAAAACCCAGGGTGGATTTGGAATGGTCAGTGCGTCGGATAGACGTCCGTCATGATCAGTAAACCCGACATCTGACCTTCCATACCAACACGCCAGGACTGACTCCCTTCGTTCCTCGCAGATCTTCAAGCTTGGGCCCTTAAGTGCAGTCATAGGCTTTTAAGCTTGTCCATTCTTTGGGTGACACGTGGACCGACTGAAAGCCCCACCAAATGTGAGCGGCCGGGTACTTTCCCTTCCAGACACGGAAACATGCATGTTGATGTTTGGACGAACTCAGACGCCCGCGACGGGTCGCGACTTCTTTCTTACGATGTACGCCGAGTATTAGTCTTCCAGCGCCTTCGTCATTATGGCAAATCCAGCTACCACAAGGCACAAGGTACAGGGACGCAGTGCCCGTCGAGCAGGGGGCCTAGGTCTCAAAGAATGTTCCTCGAGATGCACTAAACCTGTTTTTATACGGCAAGTTCCACCAACCGAGGTTTAAGCTGCGTGCGATGTATGAATAGACACCCGGTCTGCGCTTTGTATAATCTCCACTGGCATCCTTCACGACCCGCTCAGCCCCCATTATCTTGCTCAGACGCTCTATATACTAAAACCTCACTCCCGGCCAAGACAGAATGCGAGGTTTGTAACTCAGCGTATGAGGAATTCAGCTACACGCCAACAGAGAGATCATCTTTCGATGCGTCCTGGGTAGCTGCCATAGTCACCATTGTCTCCGTACTCTCCGTACGTGCTACGTACCAGCCTGCGTTAACGTTGCAGACTCCGAGTCCCCACTTGTCTCACATTGAACATAGCCACAACATGGACACAATGCCCTGCTCAGCCACCTATGTTATGGCCGACTGTCGAGTCCAGGATACATGATCGTTTGAACAGGAGCATCTACAATAAGAGCAGCCAGGTAAATCCGACTGCGTCCACCTATCACGACAATGCCGTAGGTCAGGAACATTGCGGTGATTTCCGTGCGAGGGTTTTCCCTCGGCTCTTGAGTTCTTTCCTAATGTGTGTTTCATGCGAGATGGAAGGTTCAAACAGCAACATCTCTTCACCGCAACTACGTGGATCGTGGACCGACCTCGCCTACTCCAGTAGAGTTACGCTAAGAGATATGCCGTGTTGACGATGGTGGAAGCACCGCTGCATCTCGTGTGTGTACAATACCTTGATCCTCGATTCTTCTGCACCTCATTCCCCTTGTTCTGAACTTTGTTACGCATGTATCTGTAAAGATGCCTGATTCCTGCCAAGTAATCGACGACGTCCACAGAGATCGTAATCGCCACTGTTTCTCTGCGGACAATGATGCCGATTTCCAAAACACTGTGCATCTGTACCGCGAAAACCTCAGGTGTGGATCACGGGAAATGGCTGGAAGTGACAGATCTAGCACACGGTGATTTGCTAGCCTCCCAGAGGTCAGAACCAACTCATGATCGGCATACTTGATGCTTTGCGGTTCATGCCAGATTGGTCGAGCCTCCGACAAGTGTGGTGAGCCCGCTATCATGCGCCAAGGTATCTGACAGACGCAGGAAGGATTGACAGCTGTCTGGGCGCATCGACTCCGCAGGTGGCCTCTTCAATCTAGGGCTTGGAGACAATCCTATCAACAATCCCCGCCAGCAGCGAGTCCGCAGCAACGCCTCTACCCAATCCGATGTGCCTGGATTCTATCTCGACACTCCGAGGCGTTCACAAAGCCTTTCGATCATCAACGCACACTTAAAGAGTGAGATGCGACTACGGAGGGACGAGGATCCCGCTAGTACGACATGCCGCTATGTGATGGCTGCATGATGCTACTGATGGGATACACGAACACACTGTTCTCAAGCCAGCCAGAGGAGTGAGTATCCTCGTCATGGACCAAGGAGTCCTCAAGTACGTGAGTCTAGTATTGGCTCACTGCATTGAACAGAGATGCCAGGGTCCTCGCCCAACTACAGTCAAGTCAAGATTGTTTTATCGCTATTCTCACATCCTGCTTTGAGACCACGGAAACCTTGACGGGCTACTCTACTGAGTATCGCATATCCACTCATTCTCCGACCGAGCCGCTTTTGTCTCTCCGAATGCAACAGAGATCCGACGCACACACAACGAACAACATCAATGTAAGAGGAGGGTGTAAGAGGCACGGGATACACCCACTTGAGTAGCGCTGTTCAATCCAGTTCTAGATTTCTCAGCTCGGCCTAGAAAAGCCACTGAACCCCAATAGGCTCGGTGAATGCTTCATACGTATCGAATACGTCTTGAGCGGGCGCATAGGCTTATCATGCTACATCACTTGGCTGGTTCCCATTTCTGTATTGTCCGCGGTCAATATCGAAATGAGAACACACCACAATCTGGGACCGATCCGCTGGGGAAGTGGTGTGCTTGGGTTGAACAGTGAGGTGTTATGACAATCAACCGCCGCGATCGAGTTCCTTGGATGGTCATCTTTACAGTATTAATAGCCAATCGAGGTTCAACTAATTGAGGACAATTGACGATATCAAGTGACCCCCTTTTGGACTGCTGCAGGTGCTTTGTGTGATGTTGTCACATCTTGGTTATACCCTCTTCTTTCGGCCGATGCAGGCTACAGCCTATCACCGTAGTTCCACTTGGGCTAATACAGATACTATACCATATCTGCGGAAAGCACTCTAGTTCATCAGATACGATCAACAGTTCAAACAAAATACAACTACTGTTCAGCCCATGTTGTGTGACTCAACAGTAATTGGTGTAGTAGAAGCTATTGAGATCCTCGCCGTAGCGCACATCGATGTACCCTCTAAACAAGGGCGATCACTAAACACTGTATGTACAATTGCCTAACCAGTCTTGCTTTTGATCGCCATTCAATGTCTTCACGCTTCAGATGTCCTCCACGCATGCGTGAATGTTACATCGTCAGCAATCTCTCTCGATCACCTCAGGTGTTTGCCACGATCTATAGAAATGCACGATATTTGTGAGATTAAGACAGTCGTTTGCAGGGATGCGCCAACCGTCATGCTTTCACAGAGACTACCTCTACCTCGGCAGAATTTGTGCATTGCTACAGCTACACACCTAATCAAATGCATCACACGAAGCATGCTCACATGTATGAGTGCAGTGTTAATATAGAATCGATGGAGACGTCATGTCCGAAAAAGGAAGGAGTTCATCAAGGTGATGGACCCGACTTGAATCAGACAGGGCCCAAGCTCAAGCTCTGCTCGAATCGTTTGACGATAAGAATTGCGCACCTTCGTTGTCTCGTCGTCTTCGCCAAATATTGCCATAGCTGTCTGTCACTTTGTATGGCAAGAGAGAGTCACATTTGAAGGTGTATCTGCTGTCGGACTTGGTCGGTTGCTTGCAGGCAGATGCGACGTGCATATCGTGACGCTCAGCAGAAAGCTGCCTCTCTCAGAACTAAACAGTAATAGGTAAGGTAGGGTCCTCCGTCTATTATAACCGGACCTCACGGTAGAAAAGCAGAGCAGTTCATCCGGCTCAAAATGTGTTGAGGCTCAAGATGCTGCTAAATGTGGCCAAGACTCGTTCAGCAGTATTGAGATCGTGATGGTTGCAGTAAAATGTGGTCGTTCGATCGTCACTATTTTGTCAAACGTCATAAACAGCTATTACATCACAATCACCTACTTGACCTCCACCTATATCTTTCTTTCCAGAGCCGCCGTAGATCTTTGTCGAGACATCAACCTTTACAACCACCAAACCAAAATAATCACCATCTAATCATCATGTCTGAGGGTCAATTCAAGAAGGGTGTGTGGCTGCTCGGCTTGCTAGTGTGAGATAAAGCGACTGACCACTGAACAGATTTCCAAATCCCCGTCGCGGACCAGAAGCCTCCGGGTGTCCAGAAGGACATGAAGGGTCCAACTCCTCAGAACGAGCACCTTCCCACTGAGGATGGCGGTTTCCACCTCTACAAGGCTGCTGGCAAGCTCGAGGGCAAGAAGGCCATCATTACCGGAGGAGACTCCGGCATCGGCCGTGCCATTGCCATCATGTATGCCATGGAGGGAGCCGACAGCTTGATCGCCTACCTCGAGGTCGAGGAAGAAGATGCACAAGAGACCAAGAAGAAGGTCGAGTCATACGGTCGCACTTGCCATCTTCTCCAGGTCGATCTCAAGAAGAAGGAGGACTGCCAGAAGGTCATTGACACTGCTCTTGAGAAGATGGGTGCCATCAACATTCTTGTCAACAACCACGCCTACCAGAACATGGTTGAGGACATCAAGGACCTCACCGAGGAGCAGTGGGAGTTCACCTTCGCCACCAACATCCACCCCTTCTTCTACCTTTCCAAGTACGCTCTGCCTCACATGAAGCAAGGCGACACCATCATCAACAACGCCTCCATCAACGCATACATTGGCCGTCCTGACTTGCTGTACGTACCTCCCCAACTCTCTCAACTTCCTATCTGGGAAGCCCTTTTTTCTTGGACTACCTTTGTTTCCCACCACACTCTTGATCATCCTTACTGACTATGCATATCTAGTGACTACACATCAACCAAGGGTGCCATCATCTCCTTCACCCGCGGTCTCCACAACCAATACGTCGGCCGTGGCATCCGTGTCAACGCCGTCGCTCCCGGCCCCGTCTGGACACCTCTTATCCCTGCTACTATGAACCACCAGGCTCAAAAAGAGTTCAGCTCTCCAATCGGTCGCCCCTCGCAGCCCTCTGAAATCGCTACTTGCTTCGTGTTCCTCGCAAACTCGGACAGTGCTTCCATCTCTGGCCAAACCATCCACGCCAACGGTGGTGTTGTTGTCAACGGTTAAATGCTGTCTATCAGCCGTGCATACCTTTCGCCCAGAGCATATTGCGTCGAACAGAAGCAAGTGTGGGAAAAACGATCTTAGCTATGAAGTCGTAGTCTTAATGAGTTTATGAGAATGAAGAGACATTTTGTCAATTGTCTTTGACCAACTTCGAATCCTCCTTTTTTCCATCGTGTCATTCGTGGAGTGTACCCATTGTCACAGCGATGTAATTACTGTTCTACTGTCTCTTCTCCATGGGCCGCTCAATTGTGTTGCAAACGCCACATCTTCAAGAGTGCCGTGAGACCAGCCAGCCCAGAAGTCGACCCTCACTGGAAATGTTTCTGGTTCGAGAAGGTATTGTGCATTGTAGCAAATATATTTCGAGGGAAAAGGTTAGGTCGGGGATCGCTGCTTCCATCCCTCCTTTCACATCTTGAGTACTATAATCTTTCGACTTGGGGAAAAGAACAATTTCGATGGAATGACAAGATTCAATAAACATGATGTAGTCAAATGGAAAAGTCACGACAATGCAAAAACGGCTTTGATATTGGGATGTGGTGAACAATCTTTGTTGTGAAGTGACTCATTCGGGTTGTATATTTAAAGACATAGGAAATATGGTATCTTCTGGTATATAACAGTTTCTGATGATTCCTCCTCTTTGGTGGAATGGCATGGGCTACCACGTTCATTTTAGGCTGATTGTAGTGTTGTTTCTATACGAGAGAGCGTTCTGTTTTGCCGCTCTGCTGTATTAGTATGTTTCGTTGGCGTCGTGATATGAGTCTGGGTGCTGTTGATGACGGTGGAGACAACTGCGTCGTGACGACTGTTCACGCACATAGCATAGTCTAAGATGGCTTCTCCTGGTAAATTATCCGACGTGCTGGATGTGGTGGGGTGGCTGTGATGTGTACCAGTACGATACATGGCTGTTTTCATGAAGCTTATGACCCTTATCCATGCATGCATGTACGCTCTCCAGAGTCCGTGACTCTTCGATCGTGGCGACGTTTGGTCTTCCATCGGTGAGAACCGGTAAGCTTGGTATGAGTTGGGGTATTACACTCAGATAGGTCGAGGACTTTGCGGCCATCTTCCATTCGACCCTTTTTCCAGGTCCTGTGAGACAATAGAGACTTCAGTCCAGCCTTGCGAGTCTTCATCCTCTGACTCTCCAAATGCTTGGAATCCATCACGAGGGCGAGATCTGGACAATGGAAGTCCTTTGAGTTGAATGTCGGGTACGACGGAAGGTGTCTTTCGACCTCCACGACTGTTTTGAGAGGCAGACACCGATCTTGCTCCCTCCAGACATTTCTTGAACAACGGTCTCAAAGTTGCAAAGGAGACGGCTGCGATACCAAGGCCAGGTTCGACAGTGCTGTAGAGTGCAAATTTGGCCGACTGCTTGAAGAAGTGTTTTCCAGGACGAAGACCGTCGACGTAACCGAAACGAATAAGCGAAACGATACTTCCTGCTGCACCCAGCGCAAGCAAGAGGTAGGCCCAGAACTTGGTGACACGAGGCATGTTGAGGTTCCAGATGGTCACAATAGGCAAAAGAGCCATGATCCAGTCAGTGGCTGCGTTGAGTGCCGTGTGTACATAGCTGGCAGGAATGGTGACATTCTCGATTGATAGACACTTCTGCTCGACCGTCCGTAGAAGGAACTTCTGAGGGTCTCCACAGCCAAATGTGACGATGCCGAAGTAGATGAAGCCATAGATGGTGCTGATGGCCATGCAGATGTAGATGACCATACGCTGCCACGGCTCGACGATGATGCGTAGGAAAAAGAGACCCAATGAGATCTTCAAGAAGACACCGGTGATGGCGTAGGATCCGCTGAAGGCGATGATATCCTGTGGACAAATGAGGTTAGTATCTGTTATGATTGGGGATGAATCGATCACATACTGTTACAAGTTCAGATAGACCAGCAACATTGTTGTATTTTGTCGGTTGCATCTCCATCTGAGCAGCTTTTATGATGTAGGCACATTGCACCGTGAAAGCGGCAATCGCAAGCATGATGGTCCAGTCGTCCCAGCCGAAGGACCTCATCATGACGCTGCGAACGTAGACACGTAGGACCACTGAGAACCAGGCAATGGTCAAAATGGCTACTGTGCCACTGAACAGAGATTGTGGCACGGAGCCCAAGTGGCTCAATGTAGGGATTTCGCTGGCCGCCATTATGATTGGTGTTTTGTAGAGCTAGCAGCTCCTTGTCCAAGTTGATATCCTGTCAAGACACGAAGGTGATATGGTCGAGTAGTCCTGGTGAGTAGAGGCTGTGTCTAGTATCTTGGTTCTGCCATGCCCGATTGTTGTAGACCGAAAGGCAATAGATAATTCGCACCAGGTAATGTGGAAGTAGCGATGAGAAGAAGGAACGGATCAGGAAAAGAGAAGTAGGCAAAAGCTGGGACGTGCCTGCCTTTGTACAAATACATGCGGCAACATGCCATTTGCGCAGCATGTCCACAGGGTACGAACCTTGAAGGGCATTCTCAGCAGATGCTACAACTGATCGACACCACGTTCACATGAATAGAGACAAGTCACCTCGAGTAGCTGCAAACTCAACGCCCTTGACGCCGCGCCACGAGTCACGGGTACTGGTGGAACCAGGCGCCACTCGGTCGGAAGTGAGGTTAACTCTAAACATTGTCCATCATGAAACTCGTACTAGTTTCGGCGCGACGAACCTCGTATGGTCAAGTCAAGCACGACAACATTCGAGGGGCCCCATGGTTTGATTCGCTTGATACAATGTACCTGATACATTCTGGTTCCAGCCTTGATAGCCTGTTGGTGATCAGTCGATCCTGGAAAGATACAAGATGTCTACCGAATCTTGAGGCTCTGTCTGGTGAAAACTTTCTTGAAGGGTCCACGAGAAAGGCTTCGTTCCAGTTGTGCAACGGTTTTCTAACAGCCAAGAGCCTGACTCTTGAGATGATCTTGTCCGAGTCAAGCAATGTCGCAGTTGAGCAGCACTCCGCGAAAGTTCGATACTGCAGAGGGTTTTCTTGACAAAGAATGAGCACGCAAGCATGTCGGCGGCATTGACCTGATGGAACGGTCATTGTAGAACAAGGACGGCCATGATTCGGCTCCGTGCGCCCTTTGTCAAGCAGCAACTCATTTGCGGACCGTCATGATAGATCCGATGCCAATATTACTATGTGGGCTCTTCATTGCGCACTCTCCACTCGATCCAATCTTGGTATTTCCTTGCAATCCACCATCCGGCATGGAAATTTGTATTTAGCCCCGGGTCAAACTAATACCGAGACATTGCACCCCTTCCATAATGGATTCGAAGGATTCTTTCTTCTGTTTGCTTGTCATGCCTCTGCCGCTGCTCGGACACTGGGAAACGAAGCCACGCGATTTTGATGAGTGATCATCACCAGGGCAAGAACCTTCTTGGGAGATGATCTTCGTGCGTAAGGAAAGAAGATCTGGAGACGAGCGACGATCATACTGCTGGTGCGGTCCCGGGAGTTGGGTTGGGAGTAGCCTGGAAACAACAGAGAAGGGATGATTGACTGAGGCTCGTCACCACGTGTTTGTGGTGGAGATTAGGAAAAGTTGTTAAGGTTGAGATTTCGAAGGCGTTCATGCAACCAGTACAATATCAGATGATACATCTTTTCAGGTAGGGTCTGAGGGAGAGTTTGGGTGTTTGATGGGAAAGTCTGGAGGTTTCAAGAGACAGCCTGATGAACTTTCGACATCTGTCGTCTGATGTTCCATCGTCAAAACTTGCTCGATACATGCTCGAGACTATTCCAGCTCTCTAGTCTACTGAATCTTTCATCTCATATCGGATGGAAATCCTCCGATGAACCCCTTTTACGGACTTAAGACACCTTCGAGTCAGATCAGATTCATACCAAGCCCCCGACGCCATGTTAGAACTCCCGCAATGCAACTATTAATGACATTCATACGGCACTCAAAGCTTGGGCTTGACGCCCTCGGAGCTCAGTGCCGAAGCCTCCTTGTTCAACTCCACCTTGCCTGTGCGTTCTGGTCCACCCTCACCAAAGAAGATGACTTCAATAGTCAGATCATCGCGGTATCTGCGCGAGTAAGGGCTGGGGAGAGTGAGTAGTGCGGATAAAGTGTCTTGGTCTTTGCCGCCAAGAGCATTGCGTGCAAGATGAGTCGCAGCATTCTTGTCCTCAACAACAAAGCGCTGGAACTCGGGGTCATTGACACCCCACTGCTGCTGACGAATGGGAGCACGTTGACCAGTGGCATCCTCTCCATGAGCGGCACCTTCAACGTTCAGAGCAGATGTCTTGTTTGAGCCGAACCATGACTTCAACCAGGACTGGTTCTGCTGAGGGGTAAGGTGAGCCTGTTGATCAAGCCACATGCCAACCAGACCGACGACCTCTTCGTTCGTGAGCATCTCCCACAGACCGTCTGTGGCCATGACAACAAAGTCGCCTGTCTCAGGCTGAACCTTTGTGGTGGTAATGACGGGCTCAGCAGTGACATAGGGAGGAGTCTTCAGGTACTTTGAGTAGGAGCGAGTAAAGAAGTTCTTTCTCAAGAGGTCCTGAGTCTCCTTGGACCACTTGTAGACGGCGTCTCCAAAAGCACGGCTAGGTTCGAGACCGCCGAGAATACGGCCGTTGTGGGTAACATAGGGCTCATTGGGATGTTCTTTGCGCAGACGTTCATTCTCAGACTCTGTTCCTCCAGTTTGGTCGACAGAAAGGGCAGTTGCAGTCCATTTGCCGCTGGAGGCACGACGGCCCAGAACAGCACGCGAGTCACCGGTACAAGCAACACGGAGCTCCTTGGAACGACTGTCGTAGAATGAAAGCAGAGCGCATGAGCCAGACAGGGCAGGAGCCAGGAGCTCTGCGGCCAAGGACCTTGATTTTGCACTCTGAACCTTCTTGACACTCTCGTGTGTAATCTCATGGTCGAGCAGAGTAAAGCCCTTCTTGATGGCAGCGTCGACGGCGTCTGCAGGGGGAGGCTTGAGGGACGAGTTTGCGGAGGCGGCTGTGTATGTTGTGTTCAATTCGCGAGCAACGAAGGAGATGAGAGTCTGGCGGAGTTTGGCAGATGTGGTCCAGCCGCTGTATTCAAGTGTTAGCCGATGGCAACTAGGCGGGGAGAGAGTGGCATGTACGCATGACCGTCAAAGACACCCCAGAACATCCAATCGCTGCCCTCAGTCTGACCGGAGACGGACTCGGGTACGTGGATGATCTTCTCTGCGTGGTCGTCCTCGATGGGGTCGTTGCTGGGGATCTGAACAACATCGTAGCGAACAACGCCAGAGCCACGGCCGACCAGGTAAGACTCCTGGTTGGTCCTCAGCTTCTGGGTGGCTTGCTCGGCTGTCAACATCTCGAGGACCTTGCGGCCGTAATCGTCCGTCTCCTTGTGCAGAGGCTGGTTGTCGGGAATGACACTGGTATAGAGAGCACCTTGCTCGACTATGAGGGCGCGGCGCACAGCATCGGCGACTTCTTCTGACACGGGACCGGTAGTACCAGGGGCGGCGGGAGTCGGGCAGTTTGTCGGCGAGGCAGTTGGAACAGGCGAGGCGGACGAGTCCGAGGACTGGCGGTACTGGTAGATGGCAGCACCTCCGGCAGCAACGGCACCGACAGCCAGGGAAACACGGCGGAGGCGCATGGATGAGGGGTTGGACGGGGAGCGGGAGGCTAGCGAGCGGTGGAAGACGACATTGCCGCCGACCTTTGATCTTGCTACGTTCGGACGGCGCACGGCACGCAGGTTCTGAACGACAGCACGACGCATTTGAATGAGATGGACGCGGAACCTCCAAGGGACCACGATGCTATCGATGATAACCAAATGTGGAGTCTGGGGGTGAAGCCGGCCGTCCAATCGGCTGCCGTTTGCCAAATACCCAAATACCTACGTCACCAGTTCTGAACAATTTGTCCCTTGTCATTGTCGAGCAAGAAAGACACCAACACATCAACCATGTCGTCGAGAGCATTGAGAAAGGCCCAGCGTGAGCGCGAAGAACAGGAGCAACTACGGAAGCTCCAGGAAGAGCACGAAGAGCAAGATGAGGATTCCGAAGAGGAAGAGGCTCCTGCTGCTGCTCCGCCCAAGCAGAGTCTCTTTGCCATGCTGAACGAGGACGGTGCCGACGATGAAGACGATGCTGAAGACGAAGATGAAGACGTCCACCAAGACGAATCAGAACAAGAGGCTGAAAAGCCCACACCTACCCAGCCGACACCCAAGCCTTCTACCAAGTCCAAGAAGAAAAAGAAGAAGGCAAAGAAGGCCGCCCAACCCGCAACCTCTTCCGAAGCAGACGCCTCGCTAGACGACATCGATCTTGCTCTCAAGTCCCTCTCTACCAAAGCTTCCGGTACTGCCACTCCCACGAACACGGCCGATCCAAGCACCAACGAAATATGTCGTCTGCTGTCTGTCGACACAGCTTCTCTCCATGCTGCCAATGAGATGCGCAGACTCTTTGGTCGTGCTGCTCTGGAGGGTGACAATGACGATGATAACAATGCCGGTGGTCGCAGGAGAAACCGTGGAGGTGCTCAGCAGGCTGGTCTAGCTGCTGCCTTGGGCAGACGGCCTGGCCAAGGTGGAAGAAGCGATGGTTTGGCTGCTCTCAGTCGCCGTCGCAACATCTTCATCCAGGGCAAGGAAGAGTGGCCTGTTGCAACCAGCGGAGGTCTCGGTATGGAGGTCATTGAGAAGCGATCAGACGGCACCGTGGAATATGCCTTTGTTCACAGCCGCATCTACCAGGATGTTCAGGGTCAGTTTGAGACATGCGTGGCATCCATGGATCCCCAGCGTATGGTCCTCTTGTTGCAACACAACCCATACCACATCAGCACTCTGCTGCAAGTCTCGGAAATCGCAAAGCAAGAGCGCGATCACACCACTTCCGGTGATCTGTTGGAGCGTGCTCTCTTCTCCTTTGGTCGTGCGGTTCACTCAACCTTCTCAGCCAATCTCCAGCAAGGCAAGGCCCGTCTTGACTTCCGCCGTCCTGAGAATCGCGAATTCTGGCTCGCTGCATGTCGCTACATCTCTAACCTTGGTATGCGTTCCACCTGGCGCACCGTCTATGAATGGTCCAAGTTGTTGCTCAGTCTCGATCCTGAAAACGATCCTTACTGCATCAGCCTTGTTATTGATCAGTATGCTATTCGTGGACGCCAACCTCAGAACTTTTTGGATCTTGTCAACAACCCCATCTTCACGACCAAGTGGAAGCACTTGCCGAATGTCCAGCTTAGTCGCGCACTTGCCTTCATCCGAGTCGGTAACGCAGCTAAAGGCAAGCAGTCTCTTTACACTGCCGTTAGCCGCTTCCCCTGGGTTGTGGCACGCCTCTTCCAAGAGCTCAATCTCGACCCGCCACCCAGTGTCTGGGGCAAGTCGCCACGTACAGACAGCGAGAAGCTACATTCTGAAGTATATGCCATCCGTGCCAAGGATCTTTGGAACACTCCAGAGGCTAGTGAGCTGCTCGTCGAAGTCAGCTCGGCCGTTAGCAGCGAAGTCCCCGAGCCACCAGTGGTAGATAGAGACATCACTCTTGACGAGGGTAGACACATCCTGATGAGTGACATGCCTACTCTCATCGCGCTTCTGCCTCGCTCTATTACAGCCAAGGTCACATCTGCCTCGGACCCTCTCCCGCCACAAGACAACCAGGCCACATACACTCCTGCATCAACTCAGCGTGGTGTACAGCCACCATCAAGTGCTTTGGGAGGCGCAGCCGAGAGCCTGCGTGAGCTCCAAGGACTCTACCGCTTCTTCTCAGAACTTTTCCCGTGGTTCAACCCTACGGGTGAGGGCGAAGAAAGGCCTCAACCTAGCGAGGAGGAGATTGAACGTCGTATCGCTGAGAGCGGCGTATCGGAAGAAGTCATCGTGCAGCGTACACAGCGCCTAATGGACTTGCAGCAGAGGCTCATCTCTGTTGGTGAGCCTGAGGCAGGAGCAGAGGCCGCCCCTGCAGTCGATGACGAGTAATATAATATAGATAGCCCTTAGATGTTACCCACGTTGGCTGAACCATGATTGAATGATCAAAAAAGCTGTGTATAACCTTTTACCTCAGTTCACACTGTGAATCCATACCATTTTACCGTTGCAAATCATACGCTCGACCAACTCCCCTCGATCGGTTCGGGGGGCACCACTCATCCTGGTTTCTCTATCAGCGATGCCACCGGTCTTAAGATTAATCAGCACCGTCCGGGCCGCGAAGTGTTGCAACTGCCGCAATTTAGAAACCGGAGCCCGATGCCGAACAGACCCATCGTAAAACCAAGGTCAAAGGAGGCAGTGTTTTCTTTCGGTCGGGATTGATCTTCGGCGTTCGCGTTCACATTCAACGAAAGCATTTTTTCGGATGCCACCGGTTCTCCCATCACTATCAGAAGACCAAAGTCCACCGGGGGCTGCAACGCACGATGCTCGGCTAATATAAGCGTTTTCTTACACGAACAAAGAGTCGATCACTTTGGCAAAGTGGAAGCTTGAAAGTTGATTTTCATTCCTGCAGAAATGGAGAGTCTCCACTGAAAAAGTGCTGATATCTTCTCCACAACGCTTTCCATGGTTTCTGAGATGGGGACGCGTGGGGCTGGTTTTGGTGTTTGCTCTCCATCTTCTTGCTAGGAATTCACTCTACCCTCACGACATGCTCAAATATGGATAATCGCGTGGCTCGCTGTTTAACGATCTTTGTTAGCAAACGTAGAAAATATTGATGACGCAGGATGGTCGTTGATTGGAAGTATTCGATTCTGCAGCCCTGTCAAGCCACCGCCGTGGATCCGATCGTTTCATACTTTTTGACCAATGGGATTGGTCCGGTCTCTCGTGCCGTCCACGAGGTCTCTCCAAAACTTTCCAGCCATGACGTTGACCTCTATGGAAATGACATCGTTTCTACTGATTTCCAGCTACACGCCCGCGGCAGAAAGCGAGAAGCCCTGTGTCCTTCACCGAAAGTGTGCTCGGCCGATGGAAAGATCGATCATGGGTCGCGTAGAAGGATTCTCGGTTTGGTTACATTCCGGAAGGTCGTGTCGTTGTCCCTGAGACGATATGACCTCAGTCGCGGGCCTTCTGCGAGATGATGAGATGAGCCACGAAAAAATAGTAGATCCTCTTCAACAGTTTATATAATCCTCAGTGGAGCACCTCCATACCCCTCCGCACAACTTTTCGGTCCTTCTCCCACGTTTCTCTACTATCCCACAATCCAAACCCCAAACTTCTCCGCGTTGGCCATAGCCCTGCAGCAGCCAACATGGGCATGTTCAGCAAGAAGGACAAGGAAGACGATGTGTCTTTCCACAGTGGTACGACGACACCGCCGTCAAATAACCAACGAACGTTCGACACGACAGAAAAAGGAATGGAGGATGACGGACCCACACACATTTACAACTTCAGAGTCATTGCGATGGTCTTGATTGTCTCGCTTGGAGGTCTTATCTTCGGTTTCGACACCGGTCAGGTAAGGATTTGACAAACAAATTGCATACAGTTCACCACTGATTTAGATGTAATCCAGATCTCCGGTTTCCTAGCCATGGAAGATTTTCTGGGACGTTTCAGTGAGAACGGAACTGAATTCACCGCTGTAAGAGAAGGTACCATCACTGGTCTGTTGTCCATCGGAACACTACTCGGAGCTATCATCGCTGCACCCATCGCCGACAAGTTCGGACGCCGAATGTGTATTCTTGTCGGAAACATCCTGTTCTGGATTGGCATGATCGTACAAATGACATCCACAACTGCCTGGTACCAAGTCGCTATTGGCCGTTTGATTGCAGGCTTCGGTGTCGGCAAGCTTTCAGTCCTCACGCCCATGTACATGAGTGTAAGTTTAAGACTTCTCTAGGCATCAACGATGTACTAACGGTGTTTCAAAGGAAACCGCACCCAAGCAAATCCGTGGATCCATGGTTTCATGTTACCAACTCTTCATCACCCTCGGTATCTTACTCGCAGACGTAATCAACCTCGGTACCAAGAACATCGACGGACCTGCTTCATGGCGTATCACCATGGGTATCGGTTTCGTTTGGTCCGGAATCATGGCTGGTGGTATCTGGCTCCTTCCAGAAAGTCCTCGCTGGAACTACCGCAGAGGAAAGGTCGACGAGGCTAGACACACTATCGCCAACGTTTACGGCGTATCTCAGAACCACTCTTCTGTCAACCGCGAGATCCGCGAGATTAAGGCCAAGTTCGATGTTGAGCAAGCTGGAGGAAACCACCCCTTCTGGGAGGTTTTCACAGGTCCTCGTATGGCCTACCGTGTTACCCTGGGAGCTGGTCTCCAGATGCTCCAGCAGCTGACTGGTGCCAACTTCTTCTTCTACTACGGCACGACCATCTTCGACTCTGTTGGTATCAGCGACAGTTTCGTCACCGCTACTATTCTTGGTGCTGTCAACTTCGTCTGCACCTTTGGTGGTCTTTGGGTTGTTGAGAATGTCGGTCGTCGCAAGGCCCTCATTTTCGGTGGCTTCTGGATGTTCGCCATGTTCATGGTGTTTGCCTCTGTCGGTCACTTCCAGCTTCAGCAAGGCGTCAACACAGGTACAGCAGGAACTGTCATGATCATCTTCGCATGTCTCTTCATCGCCGGATACGCCACCACTTGGGCACCCATCGTTTGGTGTGTTGTCGGTGAACTCTACCCTACTCGCTACAGAGCAAAGGCCATGGGTATCGCTACCGCCAGTAACTGGACTTGGAACTTCTTGATCGCCTTCTTCACCCGCTTCATCACCAACGACATCGATTACCGCTACGGTTACATCTTCGCCGCCTGCAACTTTGCAGGTGCCTTTGTCGCTTACTTCTTCCTCTGTGAACACCAAGGTCGCACTCTCGAGGAGATCGACACTATGTACATTCTCCACGTCAAGCCTTGGAAGAGTTCAGGCTGGACAGCTCCCGAGAATGAGGAGTTGGTTACTGCCGATGCTCTCGCCTTGACTTCTGGCGCTCGCGGTATCAAGAAGGCCGATGCCGCTGGTATGGAGAGTGAACGCAGAGTTGAGAACATGCAGGTCCCTGCTGCCACCGAAACTCATGGTATCCACGATGTTTCTGGCACTGATTTCGTGCCTGAGAGCACGAGGGCAGCTGACGGCCGTCCGCCAAATGTTGGACAATAGATGTTTCGTTGTTCTGCGTTTGATTTGCGAAAAAAGGGAGGAAGCCTGGAGTTTCCAACCCTTTCTTTGACGTCTTGAACGTCTGTATCTATTACTTATAATATTCAAACATTGTACAAATACATTGATCACACAAAAATCCCCACACATCTTCAGCATTGATACTTGTCAAACATTAGCATACACCATTGATCAAGTAGTGCTCCCACTCACCTTTCTACTTCGTCTGCTCCACCACCTTCTCGATCTGGCCATCCTCCCCACCATGACTCTTCCTCTTATTAAACAACCCTTTCAATCCAGAATTAGATTTCTTCTCCTTCGCCTCTGCCATGGCGAGATTCTTGCGATCGGCCGCTTGCCGTTGTCTTTCCGGGTCATTTGGGTATCGGTCTGCGAAATCTTCCGGTGCGTATGGGGTTTCGCCTTTGAATTCTGGATAGACGCCGTTGACTGCGAAACCGGACATGATGATTTGATGATATCCGTTGATGTTTGATTTGGGAATTCGGATTTTGGATTGTGCTTTTTTAAAAATTGCAGAGGTGCGTTGAGATGAATGTCTGGTCAAGATAGTGGTATATATGTCAAAAAGGTGCTGGGTAGATGGTGGGAAGAAGTGGCTATGCTATATAAGGAGACATACAAGACTCTTCTGATCATCGTTGGATTATGACGCTTGGGAGGCTATGGAAATAGAAAGGATGGCATGCTTAGTTTTGGTGCTTGATTGTTGTTGATCTTCTTCCATAAATTCGGATGGTCGGGATCCTTCCTTCGGCCGTAGTTGGGGGATCCTTCTTTCGTCACATGTCATGGGATGCTTGTTGTGTTGATCTTGTTTCAGGCGTTCTTGCCGAATTCCTGAGTCTCAGACGAATGCGCTTGAATAATGTCAATTGGACTTGACTTCAGACGTGCGTTTCGGAAAAGTGGAAGGGACGTTGGTCGAAACTGATTGTGTTTGGTTGTTGAGCTGGCAACCCTGGTCGGATCGACAGCGACCATCATCCTAGCGAACTACTACGGTCTACAGCTCCTATCGACATCAGGCACTGGATATGTACCAAAGCACATCCTTCCGAAAGGAAGCGGTTCAAGTCCGATGCTTGGAGATGTCTTTGGGCTTTTCAACTTCCAATGACAGCTTGACATATCCACGACAATCTATTCGCGCTGGGATGACTACCATTGAACAATTAATCAAGCTAGGAACGATAGCCATTTATGTTTAATTTGTCCATAGGAACGCGCATCTCAGGTTGTCCTCCATCTAGTCTTGCCATCTTCCATCAACCTTTGCGATGTTGTCTTTGCTTGTCACAAACAGGGCGCGAGCGACCCCAATGTTAAGCCACGCCCTTCGCGTGACAACCATATCCTAAACACTCATAATAAGTTTTAGGTCTCCCGGACACAGGAATCATCAGACTCAGAATTACACTGTAACCCTCATCTTTCTCATCTCTCTTATCGTTCTCCTTCTTAGCAATCATGGCCGACCAAGATCACCAAAACCAAACAATCATCATCGGCGCGGGTATAGTAGGCTCATCACTAGCCTACTTCATCTCAAAAGCCTCGCCGGAAACCGATATTCTCGTCCTTGACCGCTCTATCAGCGACATCGTGGGCTCCACCGGCTATGCGCCAGGCTTCGTTGGTCAATACAACGAAAAGCCCTCATTGACCAAACTCGCCGTCGACTCGGTCAAAGAGTACACCAAATTGAACACTGGATTCTCCCGCGTCGGAGGGCTTGAATTGGCGTCTACAGATGCAGGCATAAAGACTTTGCAATCTAGACTTGACGCCAGTGAAAAGGTCGGACTTCCAGCTCGTTTGCTCGACGAGACTGAAATTGCGAAGTTGGAACTTCCGATCGCTGGCTCAAATGCTGGCACAGCAGCGCTGTTCTTCCCCGATGATGGTGTTGCGGAACCTAAGGTGCTGTGTTCTGTATACCGAAGCATGGCTTCTGACAACGGTGTTCGGTTTCAAGAAGCTTCTGCTTCGGGGATCGTGGTGGCAGGCGATGCTGTCACAGGAGTTCGATTGGAAAGCGGAGAGACCATTTCATGTTCAAGACTCGTACTCGCGACTGGTATCTGGACAGCCTCACTTCTCCAAAGATCATCCGATATACCTTCTGTACCCGTGGTGCCAGTCAGTCACCCTTACATCTACTCAAAAGACAGAGATCACGAAGTTTCTCCTACACCATTCATGAGATGGCCCGAATCTCACGTATACGCTCGCGACCACGGAGCTAGATATGGTGTAGGAACCTATGATCACGCACCACAACATGTGTCTTCTCCTGGCCACACTGCAACAGTACCTTGGCAAGATGAGCTTTTCAATCCAGCCGTGACGCGAGCGATTGCAAATAGATTCAGCGCCGACGCAGGATTTACCGAACATCCACCTTTTGGAGCCGAGAAGATTGGAGGTGTGTTCTCGGTGACACCTGACAATATGCCTTTGCTTGGTCCTGTGGCTGGTGTTGAAGGGTTGTGGATGGCTGTGGCGATTTGGGTGACGCATGCTGCCGGATGCGCGAGGTTGCTTGAGAAGATGATTTTAGGAGAGGCCTATGATGAGGATATCGCTAGAGACTTAGATCCTGGGAGATTCGAGGGAAGAAGTGAGGAGGAACTGGAAGTCACTGCGCTGAAGCAGTACAATGATATTTATAGTACCGATTGTTAAGCAGATGAGTTGGTGTATGATAACCTACGTAGGACCAAATCTGCTAAAGGGTTCTTTACGTCTCTTTTTACTTCGGGTCTGTTCATTGTTGTATGGTCTCAACGCATAGTGCAGAACCGTAAAATTGTTCCATGATGTGCAGTAAATTTACGCACTCTCACGCACTGTTGTTCTCGATCGGGGAAGGCTGTGTAGCTCCAGGCGACCAGGTCTTGCAGGCGAGGAAGCATTCCTGCTACTCTCAAGGGCGACCGGGCTCATATATCAATGCGTCAACACTGGTTACTCATTCTCTGCGATGAGGATATTGAGCCGTGTTTTATCATGGCGGTTCGAGAATGTCGAAAGACAGAAGGACATCTGACACGAAGATTGAGCTGGCCGATTGACCCAAGTGAGCCGAAGGTGGCTCTAGAGAATCTGCGCTTCTTTGTTGTTTGCGTACTTCAGGGAGGCTCATCTCACACGAGTGTCGAGAGTCAATCTCTCGGGGACCTTCATCTCGACAGAGCCCTTCATCATATCTCTGAACGCATTCAACTCATCAGAAGCAGTAGAAACCAGGTTAGGCTTTGTACGGTCGTCGATACGGACGCATGCCTCAAGTACAAATGCACCACTGATATCCAGAGGTCTGAGAGATTCCAAGGCTGGCAGACTCGTCAAAGGTGTCTGCTGGGGCATATCGCTTGCTCGCAAGACACGGAACAGAGTCAGCACAGTGTTCTTGTGCACGAACCTGTGACCTTCGACTAGGTATTCACTCACGAACCTGCAAAGAAGTCAGAGATCAGAAACATAAATTTCGGTCGAGATGAGGACTAGTTACCCGTTGTTGGCAGGATCGAGGAACGTGCGCAACTGCTCATCGTCAAACACAGCTTCTGTTGCCTGTCGTAGAACCAGAGTTTTGGTCTCGGGCTCCGGAGTCTCCTGTGTCTTGATCCTCCATGCATATGTGGGCTGACTGGCATTCTCGTTGTTCTCGGGTCCGAGCAGAATTGGAGAATCTTTGCCGAACTCGGATTGCTCGAGCTGGCGCACAAGATGCTGGAATGTGAGGGTTTGAGGTTTGACAGGCTTGTTAGGAAACTTTTTGTTGGGCTTGTTGTCTTGCATGGAGCGCAAAGGTCTGTAGATCAGATGTCTCTCGAAGAGAGTACGCGGTTGCATTGCTGCAATACCAGCAAGGATCTTGAGGACTTGCTCATGGCGCTCGACAGGCACCTGGCCGTAGAGTAAGAGCTCATGCATCGCACGTGAGATGAAGCGATAACGCGGATTGCTAAGCGAGCTAGAATCTCACACTGGAAGAGAGCGATAGGCTGTCTTTACCTGATTCAGCAGATCTAGGCTACAACACTGTCTGTCGACTCGTGTCTGCGAGTAGTGGTGAGCAGGTAGTGTAGCAAGCCGGACTTTAGGCAGTCACGTCAGTGTGAGGCAGTCTGCGGCGGGCGGAAATAGTGATCCGATCAAACGCGGCGGATGAAGTGATGAATGCTCGGCGTACCCCGTGGAGGAAACAACGGAGCAGATGGAGAGGAGTGAGCGGAAGTCGCCCGAAACGAAGACCGAGGAGAAAATCAGTTGAGCGAAGGTGGGGAAAGGCGACCGAAAGGTCGGAGATAGTCAAGATAAGGCAGGAAAAAAGAGGCTTTGTCAAAGGCGCTTGTCAGAGGCTGGACTTTCAGGCAGAAAAGCGCGGCACCTTGGGCCATGTGTGGGCAACGAGTGGACGAAAGCGCGGCCGGCGGAATCGGGTATTCACGTCGGCCGATGTCGTCCTCGTGCTACTGCTTGTGCGGCGTGATAGCGAGGCCATCTCACACCACCAAGTACAGTAGCCGGAGACATCATCAATTCAAGCGCCCCGCACCCGCTATAATTTTCTTCTCTCCCTGGTAAACACCTGCCTGCCCTCGTCTTTCTCCGTCACCCTCCCTCAACTTTTCAACTTTCCCACTTCTGAACGTCCATCACCACCAAAGCCCGACTCGTCAGTCTCGGCACGCCCAGCTCCACCAGCTTCCCACTTCCGGCTTCTCTCGACCACTTCACTTCTTGCTTCGCAACACTCCACACGCGCAACCTCGCACAATCAAAACCACCACACATACTCCAAAATGCAAGCCACACGCATCCTCTTCGGCCGTCAGCCCATGATCCGCTTCCTCGGCAAGAGATCAATCCCTACCAGTATGTAGCCCCGCCATGAAGCTTCGAGTATGTTTCTAACAAGCAAGCAGAGATTGACCACACTCCTCACGCCCACCCTGCCGCCCCCACTTCTGAGCTCCCCGACTCCTTCGCTTCCTACAGACAGAAGGCACAGCAACACGGTCCTCTGTCCCGCCGTTCCCCGGCCAGCCAATACGGTGGCTTCGTTGGTCCCAAGGCCGGAAAGTCTCTTGGTCCCGTCGAGCCCGCAGCTGGCGAGTTCTTCGACCGCAGCGACCTGCCCGCCCGTTTTGCAAGAACCTCCTGGAGCGCAGCTGAGATCGAGGCCATCGAGTCCGGTGGTGCCAGCATGTTCGCATAGACGAACACGCCTCTCCTTTTGATGATGAACAAAAAGTCTTTTTTAGCGATGTGCAAATGGGAAAAAGCGAGCGTCTGCAGGCAAGCGCTGGATCTTCCCCTGCCAACCGGATTTACATTCCTATACGATGATTGATTTTCACGGATGCGACACGATTTCGGCCAGATATCCAAAGAGCTCGACAATACACATGAGCAGACACGCCACGGCGTGCTGGGAATACCCGCGCCGATTGCTTGTTGGCGCTTTGCTGTAGAAGACCAGCGCCACGAGAAGTTCTGAACATGACCAAGAGACGTCGAGTCCTTGATCTTTCAGCTATATAGATAGGCTGCCTTGCAAGCTGCTTTGGCTACCATATCGGCCTCGCCCGAACGAAATCAAATTAGCATCCGTCATATGACCCAAGAGCCTCCAGTTACCCATCGACACGTGAATCGCATGTGAAAATTGTATATTTCGTGCATGTCTCCTAAAGGGATCGTCTCGACAAATTCCCAAAACGTCCCAGATTGGATCACGTGCGACGCGACACCAAACACGTCCTCCTGATGCCTTGCGATTGAATAATTTCACATTTCAACAGTGTAATGCTGTTTGCACGAGTACAAGCGTACAGACCTCAACTATTGACCAGCAAATCCGTCCCACCATATCCAAAAATGCCGCCTGGTCTCAAGCGTCTGGCTACAGAGGATGGAAGCGTCTCGCCTCCACCACTGAAGCGCACAGCACCTGCAGCTAGCACAACTACGAGTATTTTCATAGACCTTCAATTATTTCCCCTCACCTACTGATCATATCATTAGATTCAGCTGTCGCCAACTTCTTCAAGCCAGCTTCACAAAAGGAGCCCGAGAAGCTGACATGGAAAGTCATTGACAACACATTGCTCTACTGCAAATACGACAAGGTCGATGGCTCTGCTGCAGTCAGGCCACGCAAGATTGCAGCCTTCGACTTTGTATGTCAATTCTCATAGTCGTTGTTGAATATGTCTTAACTCGCGTCTCAGGATTCCACTTTGGTGGACGCCAAATCAGGAAACAGATTTGCCCGTGATGGCGATGATTGGAAATGGTGGCACAGACAGGTTCCATCGAAGTTGAAGCAACTAGCTGAAGATGGGTAAGCATACCACCATAAAACACGAAAATTCCACATCTAACACAACTCCAGATACTTGCTAGCAATCCTCAGCAACCAAGCTGGTATCAGCATGAAGAGCGACTCCAAGACGGTCAAGTCAGACAAGAAGAGACTGGCCGACTTCAAGCAGAGGGTTAAAGGCGTCCTCACACAACTCGACTTGCCCATTGTCCTCTATGCGGCCACCGACAAAGACAAGTTCCGCAAACCACGCTCAGGAATGTGGGACAAGCTGCTAGAAGCACAGGGCTTGACTCAAGAAGGCGACGTTGACTTTCAGGCCTGCTACTTTGTGGGTGACGCAGGAGGTCGAACAGCTAGTACTGGAGGCATCAAGGCAGACTTCTCTTGCTCAGACAGGTTCGGCTCTTTTTTGTTTCCACAGTAGTAATCTGTGCTGATTGGACCGCAGAGACCTTGCCAGCAACATTGGCATTAACTTCATGACTCCGGAAGAATTCTTCCTGGACGATGAGCCTCGACCCTTCGCTCGCGCGTTCGACCCGTCTAAACACGTATCACCAGTACTGACGAGCAAGACAGACGCAAGTAAGTTCTCAGAACAAAGCAAGCTCAATAAAAACAAACACTGAGTTCTGGCAGGTCCTATTGCTTTCACCAGAAAAAATGATCTGGAGCTCGTTGTTTTCTGCGGAAGTCCTGGAGCCGGAAAATCAACCTGGTTCCAGCAACACCTTAAGCCCTTAGGCTATGAGCGAGTCAACCAGGACTTACTCAAAACGGTATGCAGCTCTCGACTATCGTCATTGAATATGTGTGCTGACAAGTCCTACAGAGAGACAGATGCCTCAAGGTAGCCCGAGAGTTCTTGGAGGATGGGAAGTCGGTAGCAGTCGGTAAGTCGCCATGTATTGACCCTTACCAAAAGCTCCCCGCTCACACCAATGCTCAATATAGACAACACCAACGCCGACCTCAAGGCCCGGGAGTATTGGACCTCTTTGGCCAAGTCGCTCGAAATCCCTATTCGATGCGTGCACTTCACAGCCCCAGCCAAGCTCTGTGAACATAATGATGCGTACCGCGCTATTGGAGGACTACTACACGGGGTATGCAAACGCCCAAGCCTTACAAACTGCAAGATGCCGAAGACTATGTAACGCTTACTGACACTCCGGGGACGATCAGATGAACCCAGAATCGAGAACTATGCTGCCGAGACAAGCTTTCACTGGTTTTGCAGGCAGATATGTTCCACCAACCCTGGACGAGGGCTTCGCCGATATCACCAAGGTCGAATTTGAGGTTCGTTTGAAGATCTCTTTCAAGAGAGGCAGAACGACAACGAATGTCAATTGCTGACTCTACTGAACAGTTTTCTGGTACCGAGGAGCAGAAGACCGCATGGTCGAAGTTCTGGGTTTGAGACATTGTGGAGAAAGCATCCAGTCTTCCGCAACCCGTGGCTAGAACATCCCGCTCGAACGATGAACACGGCGCGTCGTTGGAGCAAAGTCTGGGCGACATCGATGGTCACCCAGAAAGTGGCAGAGTCTAGAAAGGCAGGTCTGTCAAATGGTCGCTTGGAGATACCACGTCTCCTCTCGACGTACGATGTGCATTGCTCGCCTCTTATCATTCGCAAGGTCTACCCCAGTGCCTGTGTGCTTTTTACAGGCCTCGTTCGATGGTGCAAGAGGGAGGCACCTCAGGCAGCCAACTCTATCTTTGAACGGTCGGAAAGACCGACATGGCGTTATTCGGTAATGATGCAACAAAGTTTTCCCCACGAATGGCACGGCATGAGATAGACCCTAGACGAGTAATGGATTTGCAAGTTGCAGCAATAGTAGGAAGAGAATAGAACAAGGGCAAGGCAGATATCTGGCTGTTGGGATGCGGCTTACGAAGTTCACTGAAGCTGATCATTGATGAGCAAGAGCGGCTCACGGAAGTGCTTCCTCCAGAGCCTCTATCTCCCAATAGCTCGGAACCGAGGGTTGATTACGAGTAGATCTTTTGCTATCGTCTACCCTTCTCATTCAATGTAAGATTCAAAACTCTGTCCGTGTACAACGATACGATTCCCTTGCTTTCGGCCGTTATAGGAAGGAAGAACAAGCTGAGGGCATCTCAACCCTCAGCGACCTGCATCGGTTCATGTTTGCGGGAGGAAAAGCACCTCGGCAAGGGCTCTATGGACAGGGTTGCCCCTTGCAGTTTGGTGAAGCGAAGGTAGACGGCAGACATGGCTATGAGTTTATCCATCCTTTTTATCCCGTTGGACTAGTTATCCAATACTATCATCACGAGCAAGCCCTGGACAAGACTTTTGGCCCTCTCATCATTCTCCGTGTCGGACGGGAAGAGACGAAAAGAAAAGTCCGCCTCAGCTTGCTGCGCCCTGGTTGCTTCGCTTAGCTCGAGTTGTTCGTTCAACCATGTTGAGAATGAGGAGTTTGTCCGTCGATATGGCGGAATCCTCTGGGCACTTTGCACTTGCTTACTAGGCACCTTCTTCTTTCGAAAGAAATGCCGAACGATTGATCTATTGGAAGGCCGAAGGAGCGATTGCGAATGGCCCTAGAAAGCCACGGACTAGCAGTGGTCGATAAAAATTCACGAGGGCCGAGCAAGTGGTCAAAAGCGCAGCAGAAAAAGCAGCACCGCAGTGAAAGACCGAGGGCCAACACGCACCGCGAGAGTTGATCACTTCCGAACAACGAACCCCCCCCACTGCATACGACGCAGTCTCTTGGACGTAACTCGCACGAATTGCGTCCTTTCTTGTGACCTCCTCTTCTTCGGCTGTGTGCTCACTTTGTGTTGCTGATTTCTTCTTTGCTCTGCAGTTTGCGAGCACACGGTTTGTACGGTTTGCTTGTCACTTTCCGATGCACGCAAGCAGATGTTCGATTTGAGTTGTCGATTCTGTCACTATGCATATGCTTTTCGATGTGGTACCTGATGTACAGTCGATGAATCGCGCACAAATCCATACGATCGGTTTAAGCTGCTCTCTCGAGACCCGCACGTTGTTGGAGTGTTTAGCCCTCAACGGATCGTTGATGATGGTTCACGCCGGTGAAGAACCGATGTTGGTTCGCGTGGAACCGGCCGTGGTGCTTTTCACCTTCCCGCCTCTTGTCCTTTTGCCGGTGCGGAAAATCCCCGTGACGGCGGCCTTTTAGCAGCATGTCGGTCCTTGAGCATGCATTGTTAGCGCCAGATGACAACCATGTCGCTGGCTGTCAAAAATGGCGGTTCGGCTGCGGACCTGCGGCTTGTCCACCCTCCGCTGGTGGCTTTCACACATCTTCCATGACTCGGAAGAGGAAGGAACAACGAAGAATAGCAAAAGACTCGTTCATCACGTTGAGAGGTCTGCTGGTTGATGGTTTCAGGCTTTGCTCTATTTACACGTCTACATGGGTCGATACAGTACTCTGCATGCGTCGTCAGCACTTGACTGCGTTCATCGGTGTTTCATCAAGACTGGTCTGCTGGGCGGTGTTGGGCATCTCCTCCCAGGTTGCTGGGTCTTTGTCGTGAAAGTTCCTCGCTTCCCGTACCTGATCGGTACAGATGCACCATGTCCTCTGGTTCTTGTGGAGCGCCGCAGAATGGACCGCTCCACCGAGGCAAAAGCCCACGCGACCATGTCCGCTGCTCTCAAAGAACAAAGACCAACCTCAAGGAAACAAGACCGCTGGAAATGGTGAAACAGGAGGGAAAAAGTAAACGAGAGTCCCTCTGGCCCATTCTACAGATGACGTTGAAGTACAATGCAGCTAGAGCCGCTGTATCTGCAAGGACGAACACTTAAGAGCTGGGTGGGTATGACAGACAAGCAGACGACAAGGGCAGAAAGGCGGGAGAAGGCGCGCTTGCAGCGGGAAGCCGCCCGACCTGCGTCAAAGCCAGGTTGGGTTTTTTAGACCACCAAAGAAGTCTCTTTCTATTTTATCCACTGCCGAAGGGCATGCGTGCGACGTGACTGGTTGGAAATCTTTACTTTTCTGCCCGACTCTGCCAAAGAGCTTGGTGCGTTTTTCTCTTCGATTGCTCCACCAGCCGTCAGTCGATTTGTAACGCCGTACCTTTTGGCACACGAGCCTGAGCGTGCAAGCATTCGTCATTCGCGAATCCAGCGGCCAGGTGGCCGTCGGCCTGGCCGTTTGTTCCTGCGTGCTCGGCTTGTAAAACGGAGAGGAAGTACCAGTGACGAAATTCTCAGGAAGTGTTTGCGAGGACAGACAGAGGAAAGGAAAGGGACGAAAGATGGAGAAACTGAGACAGACCCTGTAACCGAAGCTGTAGACAGGATAGAGGGGCAAGCCTAAAAGCTCTCGAAGAAGGGTCCATGGAACATTGTGAATGACAGAAAGGACGACATGCTGGCAACACCTGACGCCGAAGACTTGGGCGTGACTACTGATGGCCACAAAACCAAAGCGGCAGTTGTGGAAGGTCGTTGAATGATGGGGCGTAACGTATCCGAAAGGATTTGACGGTTCTGGAGCGTCGAGGTTGTACTTGTGCATCATCTGTAGTGCCGTTACATGACAGGCAGCGGGCACAGACAAACCAAAGACAAGGGAGGATTGTCTTGTGTATCTCGTGCAGCAGTTGAGCAGAGGAGACAAGCAGTTGACAGTGGACTCGACAGCATCGGCTACAGATGCAGGTGGCTGGGTTGCTTGTAACAAGGGTGGTGGTTTTCCCGCTAGGGCGCTTGTCTGGTGGAGGATGAGGAGGGGCCACATGTCTGCTCCGCGCTTCTAGGGCCTGAGCTGTGACGGTGACTGCATCGAAGGTTCAAGCATCAAAAATGCCATGGGACCCGCACGCTAGTATTTGCAGCTCCGTCTGATCTTGATCGTCTGCATCTGTCTCGCTCGTCTCCAGGCCACTGTAGTGCGCTTGTCCCCGTTTTGCTTTGAGACATCTTCTTCACGAACACCTCTCACGTCTTTCACCTTTGCTCCTCCTCTCCCTCTGCTCCAGCAACTGCCCAAGCAGGCCGTCTGAAGTGTCAGTTTTGACGTGCAGCCAACGCCCAGCTTCTGCATCCGCCCTCTGCCCCTCCGAACGTGGTCGTTTGACTCTCTGGACCCATCGCGGCTTCCCATCAAGACATTTACTTTGCTCGCCGGACACAACATTATGCCATTTGCATCCGGTTTATAGTCAGGACGTCGCCGTCCAAATCTCCAGCTTCACAAGCATGCAACGCGCAAACATGCGACCATCTATGCTGCCCAAGTTGATCGTCGCGCAAACGCCTACAGCCACAACGATCGGCGAAATGGCCGACTCACCTTACTCGGCCCTCTCAATGCACTCTCGCAACTCATCTGGCACATCCGACAACTACTCGCCGCTAACACAAACTTTCTCATTCCACGAGCACACACGCCATCCAAGCTCTAGCTCATCGTCGTTGGCCACTACTCCTCCGAAATACGAACCCAGCATCGAATCACTCAATAACCGGATATCAAGAACAACTCTGCATGATCTCGTCGAAGACCCTCATGAGAGGGAGGATGCTTTCGACCTCTGTGACGATGTTTTCGACGTCAACTGCCAGTGTGGTCTTGAGCAGACTCACTCGAATTCTGACCCATACTACCTGAGCGAAGCCGAAATGGATCCCCGTCTCTGCCAATCTGCATCGGCCTTGGAACGCCCTAGTCTGGACTACTCACTCGCAGATGGTCCAAGTGAATTCAGCAGTGACAACGAGGCTCCTCTGAAAATGCCTAAAATCAGGTCCAGGCAGAACTCTGGGGACTCGCCCGTCACTGGTTTGGCGTCTCGTGTGGGCAGCCGATTGTCATCTTTTTCAAAACGTCGTGACAGAACGCCCACCTCTCCACCGACTACTGCTGTACACCGCCTTGGTACTAAGAGTGCTCCTGTGTCTCGTGTGCCGTCACGTGCCCCTTCTTTCCGCATGCCGTCCGCTGCAAAGCCTGTCCTCACTCCTGTAGACGTTGAGGCCGAGCCGACTCCAACCCCGACGCCTACCAACCTCACTGTCGAACCTTCCAATCCTTTGGATATCCACATACCCCGAGAGGACGAGCCGTTCGACCGCAAGGCCTTGGCCTCCACTCCTCTTCTCCCCATTCCGATCCAGGACCCTGAACAAATCGAAGAGGATGTCATCCAGTCACCGCTCCAATCTCCAACTGTCGTCGACAACACTCAACTCGCTCGCCTATCCATGATTGGACCGTCATTGTCAAGTCCGGTCCTTCCCGAGATGGCATTGGTCTCACCAGCCCTGTCGGCACATGCTTCCACTAGCTCGCTTGGTAACATGCACTCCAATCAAGTCATGTCCTCACCAGACATCTCATCCATGCACATTGTCAGTCCTCAAGACAAGTGGGCAAGCAAACTTGGACATGCCAACTTCAGTGTGTTCCCTGAACCCTACCTACCAGAGTTGTATAACATTCATGCCTGCAGAAAGCTTTTCGAAGATTGGGAATCTGCTCGTAGACAGTTCATGCATCAAGCAGCGCGTACTAGCGAGCACTATGGACCCACTTCGCAAGTGTACAAGTACACTGAAAAGAAGTGGGCAGAGATCGATGCACAATGGAAGAGAAACCACGAGCTGGTGGTTGCAAAAACAGCTGCGAACGGCGAAACACCTGTCTTCCAGCCTCTCGCCGAGCCAGCTCCTCTCACTGATCTGCCCGCTTTGGACGACCCTCTCAAGTTCCCAAAACTCGATGGTTCTGACATTGTCGGACCTATGGTCAAGTACGCAAAGATCAAGCAAAAGTCTTCTTCAAAGAAGTCTGCATTCCTCAAGTTTTTCAACAACGTACGAACACCAGGCAACACCCTCGGACGCACACCTACAGGCCTCGGCCTGTGAAATCGACAACACAACACGATCAAATCCACATGTAACATATTCACCATACGTTTTTTTATCACGACCTTTTACGACGCAACCTGACGACGCCATTTGTCTTGCTTTTCGGCGTGTTCTTCTTCGCGCGCGCCACGTCGCCAGAAGGCATAACGAGTTCCATTTGTCACGAACTGCGCAAATCTTGCAGCAGGGAAAAAAAGTTTCTAGCGAGGCGCAAAAAGAATCGGGAGTTGGAGAAAGATTATACAGGATCATCCTAGAGAAGATATAGAGGATGTCCACGATTCTTGGAGTTGTCAATGCTGACCAGCTTTTGCGGCGGCTCATCAGCCATTTTATCACGATTGTGTTTTCGTTGATCATCTTTCTTTTGTCAGTCACATTGTGACGAAACCGGCGGCTATACCCCTTTGTCTGAGTCTTGAAGATGAGGGAGAAGCGCAGTCATTCCTGGAAGTAGCCTAGAAGCTTATACATAGCTCTTGCCGAACGGGATTTTGAACAACACATATAAAGACTTCCAAGATGCCCGTGATTGAAAGCATCGCTTTGGTGAATATTAACCCGAACCAATTATATCGATTTTAGGAAAGGAAGTGCGAAATTGGCACGAGAATTTGGTCGAAGCTGTTGGAAGTTGGACGGCAAGTGATTACGCATCTTGAAGGGAAAGCGGGATGGAGGGGAATAACGCAATTGCCATCAGCCTCATGACCGGCGCCGCATCCTTGAAAGATGTCTTCTATCGTTCTTGCATGCATTAACTATTGCTATCACAGGTCAGATATCGATTGATCACATGCAAGACTTCAGCGGCTTCAACGTCATCAGATAGCCAAACAAGGGTGAAATCGTTTGAGAAGAGTTAGCGGCCGTCCTGAGGGGTCCTTGATGCGCACCTGAAGCACTATCTAATCGCTGCCATAGCCGTGAGCAGTCGCTCGACCAAATCACCTCTCGCATTCTTTTAGTTGGGACTGACGGCCTCCCACTCCCCTTTGCTGTGCGATTGTTTGACAAACACATCAATTCGGCTTCCCTTTGTCCACGCTGCATGCGACCAAGTGCAGCCTCGACAGGCCGCCACCACAAGCACACAGGACTTGAGAATGAGTCTCATCGACAATATGACCGTCGAGTCACCCGACGTCGCAGTAGAAAGCATGTCCGAAGACGACCAACTGAGCAGCGACCTGCCCGACTTCGACGTCGACGAGCAGAGCACCATCCTGGAGGAAGACGACTTCGAAACAACCTCCATGGTCATCATGTCTGATGATGCTGGTCAAGTCTACGCTCCGCCCGCTCGCATCGCCGCTCGTTTTTACCGCGATCCCAAATCTCGTCAATACAAGTCTTCCGCCGCTTCGTCTCGTCGCAATTCGCTTTCTTCGATTCAATCGCATAACTCGACCCGCTCGCTACGTCGCACCTCGTCATGCCAAAGCAACTACATTGCACAACACTTGCGCAGGGCATCCATCATCGAAGCCCGCAAAGCACGCCTTGCCGATCGCGCCGCCCATGCTGAGAAAGTCCGTCTACGAGCTGCCACGGCCAAGGCTGCTCCGAGAGGCGATGCCAGTGCTAGTGAAGAGCGAGCACTAGCTGCTCAGGTTGCTCGTGAGAAATACCTCGCAAAAGTGGCAGCTGCATGTGCCGAGGAGGTCCAAAGGGCGAAACAGAAGGCACAGGAAATGAAGGCCAAAAAGCTCGAGGAAGAGAAACAGGCTCGATTGGATATGCAAGAGAGAATGGCAGACGCCGACAGAAGGCGAGCCGAATACAAGCGCAATCTTAGCTCCCGCAAGACACGCCGTGCGAGTGAGCAGGAGAAGAAACTGGCCGATGTTTCCGAGGGCGAAGACGACTCAAATCAGAGACTGGATGAAGAGACGGCTGCAACAAGGATACAACGCGCATGGCGCTTCAGACAGCGAAGGTTGGTTATGAAGGCATACGCAGACTTCAACCTCAGTCTAGACAGCATCCGCGAACGCTCTTTCGAGGACGTTGGTGCTTTGCTATCAGAGACGCCCATCATCCAAGCCACCACTGGAGTCCTCCGTCTTCTCACGCTGCAGGATAACGTGGACACACCATCGGCCCAAGCAACACGCACGTTCCTTAGTGCTTACCTTGTCATTGTCCACCCTGCTTCAGTCTTCAGCAAAAACGGCGCCCAGGAGCAACATCTCATGGCAAAAGCTCGCGAATTGGTCGAGCTGTTCGAGTCTACCATGTCGACACTTGCGCCCTGGAATCGCCTTACAGCTTCTTCCACTAGGCTCCAGGACTTGTCTCAAGCCTACACGACTTACGGTTCTGCCTTCGATGCATGGAGAGCACAGGACTCATCTGCTCTAGTCGAGACCATGGTTGCGTCATTTGTCGAGCTCGACGCAATCTGGCAAACCGTCAAGGATGATACCCAAGGCGCAGTAGCCGAGGACTATCGCACAGGCATCCGCGATAATCAAGTCATGCTTCTCAGCAAGATCCGAAAGTTGGCTGGCCCCGACCGTGCTGACTTACTCATCAAGAAAGCCATCCGTGAAAGCAGGAGGAGACGTGTAAAGAGGAGATCTCCTGCTGAAGTCCGGCCACGCGCTGCCGCCGAAATTGAAGCTGCCGAGACCGGTACCTCGGTTACTCTGCCCATCGTTGCTGAAAACACTTCGCAAGAGGCACATCAAAGCGAGGTCGACTCTCAGGACAACGTTCGTCTGAACCTCGCCCGTTTGTTCTCGCCTATCCCTACCAATCGTGTCTTGACTCACGAGCTCGCCCTCGACAAGGATTTCCGTATTTCCTCAGGAGCTCATTCAGATATACGCGATGCCATCAATCGCGAGTTATGCGATGGTATGCGGGAAGGCGTTGAGCGCGGTATGGGTACTCCATGGACAGTAGCGATGGCCCAAGAGATCAGAGCCAAGCTTGTACATATTGTCAAGCCCGGCAACTCTATGCACAACTTCATCGTCGAGGCTCTGGATACTGATCTCATATATCGACAGTGCGAGCAAGGGATCTTCTCATACGCCAACTTCTTCTCGTTTATGGCCAATATCTTACCCAAACTGTGTGCACCATTCCGCGATGCACAGGTCAAGGTTCTGGCTGAGGACCTCGAGTCAAACAACGGCGAAGACATGGGTGCCATGATTGAGAAGCTCTTCCGTCTTTTGCACTTCATCGACTTGCTTTCTTTAGATTACTCCAACTTCCTGCTGATGAACGCGGCGCCTGTGCTCATCCGAGAATCGGCTGGATACGAATCTCGCATGTTCGCAGCAGACCTTGCGTCGGGCGCCGTTACATTGACATGCACATACCGCTGGTGGCGCAATGCAAGTGTGAATCTACTGACTGAGGCCGATCGTCGGGATCCTGAGCAGGTTCGGAACCCTGCAGATAGGCCTACAGCACATCACATCTATACTCGCGGACTGGTCGACACCATCTTCGGACATGGTCCCCTCAACGTCATAGATGTACCAGAGACGCTTGCTCTGGACGTAGAACGCTTGTGTTCTACCAAACAAAAGGCTTTGCACATGACCACAATCGGTGCCATTCTGTTAGTCGCCAAGAACATGCTTAAGCGTGATGTTCGCAGTCCCTGGAAGGCCGAAGCATCACGTCTCTGGGACCTCCTCAGCAAGGAACCGCCTTCCGAAACAACCTCCGAAGAGGCTCTTGCAAGTCTCGCATCCCGTGCTTTCGGCGTGCTCGAGAACGCCCACAACCTACCACCATCCACCAAAGCTGCATTGCAATCAGCAACCTCTCGTGTCGTCACTCAAGCCTCTTCCCAGCGCTTCACAGACCCTGTTGCAAAAGTCTTATATTCTAGACTCAGGAGCCATATTTTCTCGCGCGTTGTGGCCAAGACCTCGAGTGAGAGAGTCAGAGCAGCAAGTGGTGCTTCAGAGGCACTGGCGACTGCTGGTTTGCCTGAGTTTGTGACGCAAGTCGGTGAGATGGTGGAGACGCTTAGGAAGGTTGCCGAAGTCGATTGGGCATCTCACACCCCTTGGTACGAGCAGGTCGCAAAAGAGATCAACGAGGCTGGTGACGCTTAAGGCAAATGGCTCCGCTCCTTTGTCCAAGCCCCCTTTCTTTTTTTTCCCCCGGATGCCCGATCTTTTATGATATCTGACCTTCCTTTTTGCCTTTCGTTGTATGGTTTTGAAGGGGGTCACAATATACCCTGCATTTGGGTTTACAGGACAACACAGCAAACACGGCGTTCTGTTTTTACTGGCTCTTTACGAAGATTGATACCACATTCGCGTTGTTTCCATACTGTTCTAATCCATTACCATCTTTTTATCTTCTTCTTCTGCATAGACACGTGCCATCCATCCTTTTTGTGATCCATGAGCCCTTTGAATCCACCTATTTGATCGCGGCAATAAATCTGCAATAGACAAAAACTGAACATGTGAATTTGGAAAGAACAGATGTGTAAGGGAAGGAGTGATTTGCTCGATCGCTCCTTCCTTGTGCTCCTTAATTTCTCTTGCCTTTTACCATTGATCGTTCTTTCCTTACTTGATCGTTACTTCTTTGTTTGCTACGTAGTTCGTTCTTCATCTTTCTGCTAGTAGCTAGCTTCCTTATCCACGTAGTTGTCGTTGGTTAATGTCTTTGATCGCACCTTTCCATTCTACTTGACCATACCTTTTAGATTGTGCGGACTACTCTTTGCTTTCTTTCCATCAACCCTCTCTCCTGTTGATCTGTCATTTTCTGCCATAAGACTGATCTTGTAGTGTTTGATACCTATACTTCATCAAGTATCTCTCAGTGACCATAATCTCCAAACTCACCTAGAGAAAGAGAGCCGAGAAACAATACTATAGCATAGGAAAATCTAACCCAAAAAGAATTTCTGGATTCCAGCTAATAGACATCGTGTGGAAGAAGAGTGGGCTTTGCTTATAGAGTATAGCTACGATTCGATCCTGCTATGGAAGAAGAGAGGATAAACTCTATTCGATGCATGGGGATGAGAAAGAGAACGACTCATCTCTATGGACTCATCTCTATGGACTCATCTCTATGGACTCATCTCTATGGACTCCGGAAACGCTTGACGAGAAAGGGGCAAGTAACGACCAACTGTACAGAAGAGGAAGGAACGATTTAGTCGACGAGAAGGGAAGGAACGACCAACACACCGGAAGAGGGAAGGAACGATGGATTTGAGAAAGAAGTGGAAGGAACGACCTGATTGACTTCATTTCGACAGACTGGGGAAAGCACAGTGAAGGGGCAGTGTGACGAGGAGACGATTACACCGACAGCAGGGAAGCATAAACGGAAAAGGCACCGGTACGAAGATTTGAGTTCAACGAAACACGCAGGTCGGAGACAGGGCAAGAGTGGTTTAGGTGAAGTTTACTCGAGTAGAGTCTATAGTTGTGTCGACCTTCTTAAAGGTCTGTAATCTAGATGATCATATCGTATCATACTTTCTAACAATAACTTTCTTCTCGGGATCATGCTGTATATGCGATCGTTACACGTAGGCCGTGGTCTAAATGCCGATTGTATCCCCCAGAACGCCTTGCGAATGCTGCTTCAAGAACAATGGTTAAAAAAAAAAACAATGGACAAAGTCAAGTGCTGGGACGTCTATGAGTTGTCGCCGCAAGAGAATGCGCTGGCACTGCCAGAGTTTTGCGAAATATCAACGGCACTGCCCCAGACACCGAGGCCGCAAAGGACGAGACCGATGAGAGCAATGGTGACGTTGACGATGGTGAGGGCAGTCTTCTTCCAGTTCATGGTGAGCTGCTTCTTGTTCATCATGATCCACCAAGCGGCGGGCAAGATCATGGAAAACCAGGTGCAGAAGAGAGAGCCAAGGAGACCGAGAAGCTGGCTGAAAACGGGGATGGCGTTGGCAATAACCCATGCGACAACCCAGAGGAGGATGGTGAGTCCATACCAGCTACCAAGCGAGCGGAAGCTCTTCTCGTTCATGACGTTGGTCTTGCGCCAGATACGAACGTAGACGTTCTTGGTAGCGACGTGAGCGTAGATGACACCAGCGACGACGATTGTAGGTATGGCGATGCCGTAGGCGACCTTGCGGATGATGGGGCTGGCGGAGCCAATGGCGGGAGACTTGACATCGGTACCAGCGAAGCGGTAGATGACAACTGCGACAACAATGTAGAGAGAGCAGGTGCAAGTCTGCAACATTGCCAAAGCCTTGGGGAAGTCTCTGGGTTGGCGCATCTCAGAAATAAAACCGAAGTAGGCGATGTTCGAACAGAAGGAGACGAGGATGTTTGCGACAGCGACAACACCGGTGCGGAAAGAGGTCTGGCTCGAGGGAGTGACGGCGTAGGCGTGAGCACCAGCGGGAGGGTCAACTCCGATACCAATCATGGCGATGAAGATGGCAGTCGCAATGGACAAGCAAGAAGCAATCGACATGAGAGCGACGTTCTTCATGGTTCTGGGAATGCAGAGAATCATCGAGACGACCATTCCCACAACGGTGAAGACGATTGTGCAGGTTCCGTGGTTGGTGAGGACGTTCATCATAATGGAGAAGGTCAAGATGTGTGCGGACATGATAAAGACCAAGAGAATGATCTGAGCGGCTTCGGACACTTCCTTGGCCCATCTTCCAAAGAAGAAAAGACCAGCGTCGGCGAAGTTGTGAATACCAGGGAATGCGATCTTAACCTGGTAGGTGACGTAACCGGTGTATGTTGTGAGGACACCAAAGAAGATGATGAGGATGACACCAGGCACGAAACCCATGCTGGCGACGACGGCAGGAAGAGAGAGGATACCCAAAGAGATGGTCTCAGCTACGAGAAGGAATCCAGCGTTGAGCCATGTCAATGTTCTGTACTCGGTCTCGCCGTTGGCGTCGTTCTCAAAAGGATTCACCATCAGGCCCTCCCTCTTGCTGTCCAATGTCATGGTCTCATCTGCCTCGGGAATAGCATCCTTCTCGTCAGGAAGTCTCGGCGGCGGTGCTTGTTCCAAATCTGTGTTTGATGAGGAGCTGACGCTGCCAGCAGTGTATCCCGTTCTCTTCTCTTCTTCCGATGCCATTGTGGCGTTCAATAGGGTCGAGGTCGGGTGTTTGTGGTAGGAGTCGGTCTTCTCGAGGATGACTGATATGAGGTTCCCGGAGCTCGATGAAGGAAACGAAAATGATAGTGGGCGAGGAAAGTTAGGAAAGGTGCTTAGAAGGCGGATGACGAAAGTATAAAAACTAGGTCAGCAGAACTATGAGTCTGAATGAGCGAGACGTCAAACAGCGATCTCGGAACACCCAGTTGACCTCTTCGTAAAAAGTCTCGTGCTCTGGACCCAAAGACCGAAACATGCAGTTTATTTTACTTAACGATTACCCAAGTTTTGCGGGTTAGTGAAGCGTTTGCTGGAGATGGTGGTCCAAGCGTTTGCGATTCGGTCCAGCAAGAACTCGAGTTTGGGGCCGATATAAGGGGCTAGAAGGAGATGAGGAACGCAGGAGGAAACAGAGGGTCTTCTGTAGCCGATGAGAACAAGAGAAAACACCTACATCGCATTGTTGGTCGCGGCATACCAAGGCGACAAATTCTAAGATTCGCGTCGTGAGGTGGACCTGAAGCCGAGTGGCAAGAGCGAACATCAAAAAAGCAGCGACTTGTTCGGCAAACTTTCGCGAGCTTTATGATGCTATGCTGTCATCCAATCATCCTTCTGCGTAATGCTCAGGTGCTCAATTGATGTTGGTATGGCCTCTGTTGAAGCGACCACACACATATTCAATCGAATCATGGAAAGGTTTCGCATCTCGGCCAGGAAGTAGAAGCAACGAAGGCCAAGACGTCAAGTCAGAAGCAGTCTCCGATTTCGTCGCGGCAGTCGCTTTTGTGAAGCCAAAAGAAAGACCGAATGTTGTTCCATCGCCTGAGGTTGCACGGTCGTTGGTGGCACCTGCAAAATTGGTTGGTCGGCGTCGGCGGTCGGAGTATTCGGAGTGAAGCTCAGTCGGGAAGCCGCGAGTCCTCAAGCAGCTCAAGCAGGAAGGTCGATTTAACCGAAGTTGCGGGGTCGAGGGAGCTCTCAGAGCTGGGCGCGTAAACCGCTTGAGAGCTCACCTCCAGCTTCTTGCTGACTGACAATTGCTTACCTTGCAACATCGCCGGCGCTTTGTAATTAGCACTAAATCCGGGCACTGTATTTTGAGACCTGACAATCAGCAAATTGACCTCTGCCTTCACTCGTAACAAACCCATCGCTCTTCTCCCAACAGCACCACAAGTCACCGCTTGTCGCAATCATGGTTGAGCTCCGCAAGCGCAAGACACCCCCTCCAGCTCCGGCCCCAGCACCAAAGAAGGAGCGCAAGACAAAGGCGACCAAAGCGAACGGAAAGTCTGAGCCTGTCGCCGAACCTGCTGCGCCAGAGCCGACTGCTGCACCTGCACCTGCTCCTGAAGCTGCTCCTGAGCCAGAGACCAAAGCTGCTGCTGGTGTACCCAAACCCGGTGACAAAATCGACCTCGAAGGGTTTGGCGGTGAAGTCGAGACAAACGACGGTCGCAAGGTTACGCTCAAGGCATTGGTCGAGGAAAGCAAAGAAGGGGTTGTGCTCTTCACGTACCCCAAAGCAAGCACTCCTGGATGTAGGTTCCTTCTCGGTTGTCATGTCGAGAGACATGGCGCATTCTCTGCCTCGATACTCTATTGGTTTGCTGACACGGTTCCTTTGAAGGCACAACACAAGTTTGCCTTTTCAGAGATTCGTATGAACCTTTGACAGCAGCTGGCCTCAGCATCTACGGGCTGAGCACGGATTCACCCAAGGCCAACACGACTTTCAAGGACAAGCAAAAGCTCCCATACCCCTTGTTGTGCAACCCTTCGGCCTCGCTCATTGGAGCCATTGGACTGAAAAAGGCACCCAAGGGTACCACCCGTGGAGTTTTCGTTGTCAAGAAAAATGGCGAGGTTCTGGCAGCTGAGCCTGGTGGCCCAGCTGCAACTCTCGACGTAGTCAAGGCCGTGGTTGAGAAGATGGGAGGCTCCGGTGTCGGCGAGAAGGCTGAAGCCAGAGCCGCTCAAGCCGAGAAAGAGGAAAGCAAGGACGGTGAGGCAGCAAAGTTGTAAATAATGATGAGAAACGACAGTATGGTGTGCATGAATACAAAGATTGATAAGTTCACATCGGATTTCTTGAAGAAAAGACAGAGACGATGGTCAGAAGGCGTGCTTTAGGGCGTGGTCGTCCAGTATTATTCTTGAGACGGCCCGGTTACCGGGCGAAGAGGGCGGATGACTTCCCGTGCTTCCAGACTTTAATATTTGGTAATGGCAATTGCTTGCAACCCTGATGGACGGCGATGACCATTCCCATGTGAGTGCTCCTAGGGTTTCGACTGAGAGCAGACGAAGTTGTCAAAGGCTGTCAGGACGGAGAGTCACGTACTGAGGTCGCGAAGGGACAAGTAGAAGAGATAAGAAGCCGCGGACGTCCCTTGCTTGCATGCATTTCTGCGTGTACGGTCAACGTCAGATTTCCGAAGAACGCTGGTGTAAAAGTGTCCCAATGGCTGAGCATGAGGTTCGTGAGAGGTCAGCAGGTGTACAAGATGTCATATCGCATTGCTTCTCTGGTCAGTGAGGATGATCTTCTGAAGTTTGACGCGTCATGGTTGCCCAAAAGGTGTTGTGGTTGTCTTCCTCCCCCACCAACGGCTGGCTGCATGAAGACCCTGAGAGAGTGTTTGAATGTTGACGGGTTGCAAACAAAGAAAAGCGCAGCAGTTACTCCTGACACATTCGAAAGAACCAACGCACCGACTCTGTGTTGTTATCGGCTAGTCGTGTCTTCAACGCCAGGGTGACATGCATGTCTTCTAGAACTGATCACCGACCATAGGCTACCAGATTCTTGACTCGGCGGGTGCGAGGCGCTGCAAGTACACAAAGGGTTGCGTGCATACGTAACGTGCACCTTTCTTTTACTCGTCACTTCTTCATCTTTTCTTGGTCAAAGTCCAGGTCCAGTGGAACACAAAGCAGAAAAGCACAAAGTAGAAGTCGAGTCTGTTTCAGCATGAGGGCCTTTGCGCAGCGCGCGACTCGACTCCGGAGCACATCGCTGAGTGCCGTTCCACCACCGCTACACTCGCCCGAATACATCAACGACTACGCCGATACAGCCGCTTCAATCCTATATCGCTCGCCCCTACCGTCCGAGTCTGGACTCCCCGTATACATCCTCAATGCCGCCGCCTTTCCCGATGCCTTTGAAGTCGACTACGATGCGCTTCTGCCATATGTCCTGGCTAGACTGCCCGGAGAGGAAGAGCTGATTGCAGGAGAAGAGTATGAGATCATCTTCTTCGCCGGCGGACAGCCCGAGAGTGCCACGTCGGAGAAGAAGAACGGTCCTGGAATGGGATGGTACCTGCAAGCATACCATGTGCTTAGCAGGGCAATCCGCAAGAGACTGCAGAAACTATACGTCGTACATGAACGCAGCTGGGTGCGTGTGCTCATCGAGGTCTTTGGCACAATAGTCTCGCCCAAGTTCCGCAAGAAGATCGTCCACGTCTCGACCCTTTCCTCGCTGGCTCTACACATTCCCATCGAGAAGCTACTCATACCGCCGAACGTCTACCTTCACGATCGCCGTCTCTCGCCAGACATTCACTCGCCCTACGTTAGTGGCCGTAGAGCCTTTGGTGCCAACGACCCTATGCCACGCAACCTATACGGCCAGAGACGCCTGCCGCGCGTGCTAAGAGAAACAACCACTTTCCTCTGCCAGAGTGAGAACATCAAGACTGAGGGCATCTTTCGCATTCCTCCTCAATCCATCCTTGTTGGCATTTTGAGGGAAGCCTATGATCGTGGTCAGCATTTCATTGTTTGGAAAGAAGGCGGAATCTCCTACACCCAACCTGATCTGGACCACGAAACTCTGAGAAACATCCACCAATCCGACGCATACGGCGTACATCTGGCTGCTGGTCTGATCAAGCTCTGGTATCGTGAACTGAAAACTCCAATCTTCCACGAGAATTGCTATGATGAATTGAGATACAAGTTTGGAAGTCCCGATGCCGACATTGAAATGGATGACCTGGCCGAAATGCTGTCTCCCACATCGACCACCTCATGTCTATCACAACAAGCCAGGCTGATCTTAATACTGCACCTCCTCCCTCTCTTGTCTCTGGTCACAGGCTATCAAGCCACGAACAAGATGACACCTGACAATCTAGCCATCTGCTTTTCACCAGCTCTTGTATGTGGCTCGGACCAGTTGGCTGATGCAAAGATGACCTCTATCGTTCGCCGCGTGCTTGAGGCTGCTGTAGAACATTGGTCTCATGGTCTGCGGGACGCTTGCGAGACTGCCTCAGACTCGTTCGCTGCTGCACTACGCCCGCCTCCGGCTGCTCAGGACTACGAAGATCTTCTGCAGGAAGGCTACAGGGACGTTTCGCAAGACTCGGACAAATCACATCGAATCACGCTCCACGATGATGAATCAGAGAAACCTGCTCTACCACCTCGGCCTGCGGTGGAAACTCGCCAGCGTGCAGCATCACAGTCGGCCTTCCCTGCAAGATCTGATAGTCTTGCTTCACCTGTCAAACGTAAGCCTGCACCTATAGGTGTCGCTCCTCCACCGCAAGCAATTTTTCATAGAGGCACCGCGTCACAGTCGTCTGTAAGCCATACGAGCCCACTCGATAGTTTTGCTACGGATATGAAGACTGCCGTACCTTACAACGAGTCGCCTCCAAATGTGCCAGCCAAGCCAATTCCGAAGGCTGCAGCGCCCACACAAAACGACTTTATGAAGGAATTACGAAACTCATTAGCCAATGATGTTGTCAAGAGAAAGCCAGTGTCCTCAACAGCATCGCCGGGCTCACCAACAGGCAATGACTCCGCTCCCGCACCACAACAACGCTCAGTATCTGCCCGTATCCCCTCACCACCCAAAAAGGACGATAACATATTTGTCAAACCTACTTGGGCGGCATCCTCCAGGTCAACCTCCCGCAACCCGTCCCTCTCCACCCCTATCTCAACAACCCTCTCCGCACCCACCTACGCCCCTCGACCACGCACACCCTCACCCGGTCTCCTCAAACGCATGGCCTCCATTGAATCGATGCACAATACTGCAGTAGCCCAGCAACAACAAATCCCCGATTCGAATAGAATTGCACCAGTGGTTGAAAAAATCGGGTTGCGCAAGAGTTCTGTGGATGATCTGAAGAGAATATACGAGGAGAGGGCTGGAGCTACTATTGGACTTGCTAGGGCGGCTAGTGTGAGTAGTAATAGTGGTAGGAGGGGAAGTAATGCCAGTGCTAGTCTGAGTAGGAGGACATCTAATGCTGCTGCATAGTTTGCGGCAGAGGTGGTTGTTAATTGTGGAGATAGGGAATGATGTGTTTCTTGTTGCATTCCGATATCTGGTCCCTTACTTCCCGGGTTTTATTTCTTATTGCTTTTTCAGTTCCTTGTTCGTATATCAGATACCCAAACTTTTTTTCGTTCCAAGTTTTTCTTTTCGCTTCTAGGTTCGTTTGGTTTGCGTGATCCTTTGGCGTCGTTTGGCTTGATTCGTGCGTCCATCTGACTGTTTGGCGCTTTGGAATTAAAGATACAGAAGCTTGTATAGATTTCGTCGCATTGTGTTACAACTGATCATCGATCGCTCCGGATCCCTCTCGTTTCCCCTTTTCTTCCCAAAGACGAAAAGCTCTATAGAGTAGAGTTTAGAAAACTCATTATCACGTGATTGTGATGATATCTAGTCGCAGTGGTTTAGTGGTAAAATTCGTGCTTGCCATGCACGAGCCCCGTGTTCGATTCACGGCTGCGACAATTCTTTTGATCAGCTTCAATTGTCCGAGCATAGTGCTGCTGACGAGAATGATGCTCTTTTTGTTCTTTGTGCGATGTTTCGAGGGGATGTCTTAAGCGGAGGCTAGAGTTGGGAAATACTTTTGCTCGAACTGTGAAGAGTTCTTGGTGAGATTCCAAGCTGCCGTAGGGAAATGATCTGGTTGTTGTTTTCCATGCTAGAGAGGGATGAACTTCCAGAGATCAGAATCAACGTTGGTCGTGGATGTCGTATCTGACCCCAAATCAAGGTCCGGCATCGACGTTCTCGAGCAGTTTTGCACAGCTCGTGACCTGTACTGCGATCACAGTGCCTATCGTCGCCGCACCTCGAGGCATAGCATGACCCCATAGAGCTTTACCTCTCGCTCCCTCGAGTGCGGCCACGATAGTACTTCCCGTGGCACCAGCAGTCGCACCCATCATCCAGCATTTCCAGAATGGTTTTGGAGGCAGAGTGTCGCTGAAAGTAGTGCTCAAGAAGGTATACGTGCCAAAGCAAAAGAACAACCGTAGTGTTTGAGAACCGATCGCAGCAACGGGAGGCAGCTTTCTTGACTGTACTATAGAGTGCATCAAGACTTCGTTAAAGCCACCCGCTGCACCTCCTAGTCCACCTGTTAACCAGACTGGTAGGTGCAAGGGAGCAAGAATATGTCGGATATGATCAAAGGTCCAGAAACGAATACCTGCGCGCAGCACTGGTGGAGAAGCTGCCGTTATGGACGGGATCTTTGGTAGAAATGCCATTGGTAGACTGGCGAAACCTGCAAGACAGCCTGTGGAGAAGTAGGAAAGCTGACGTGTTGGAGAAGGAAGGTCCAACGATCCGAAATGGATGGTCTTTCCAGATAATGCCATGATTCTGGATCCTGTCCTGGTGAATGATGCAGCTAAAGTATCTCGGATATATTGTTCAACAAGATGCTCGATGCGTCAAGATGTCGAAGAGGGTACAAAACTCGCACAAGAGATGCGACGAAGGTCCGGCCTTGACTGGAGATACAAAACGACAAAGTACTATGATAAATTGGAATGCATGAACAATTGCTTACCTTAAGTCCTGATGGTTGATGATGTTTCATGTGTTGTGACGTCGGGCTCGACTCATTGACGATTTGGAAGCCGAGTCGCTGGACCGCGCCGATCGCGGGCTGGACTTTTTCTGGAGGGATGACTCGGACGAGCAATAACGAGCAATTGATCAGTCGCATTTCTCTCTGTCGCTTTGTTTTCTAGGATACAGATTGTTTTTCCACAAGTTCACACATCATGTCGACATTCGGAACGCATTTCAAAGTAACGACGTGCGCTCAACCCCTCATGCTATGACTCTCAACCCCTCCGACTGACCTTGTCTCTATGCAGCTATGGCGAGTCGCACTGCCTTAGTGTCGGATGTATCGTCGACGGAGTGCCGCCGGGCATGGAGCTCACCGAGGCCGACATCCAACCTCAGATGACCAGACGTAGACCGGGACAGAGCGCCATCACGACACCACGCAATGAGAAGGACAAGGTCGAGATCCAGTCGGGAACCGAGTTTGGAATCACATTGGGTACCCCCATTGGCATGCGCGTTATGAACGAGAACCAGAGACCCAAGGACTACGGCAACAGCACCATGGACCTGTACCCTCGCCCTAGTCACGCCGACTGGACCTACCTGGAGAAGTACGGTGTCAAGGCTAGCAGTGGAGGTGGCAGAAGCAGTGCGCGTGAGACCATTGGTGAGACTATACCGTTCCAGACTATTCAGATTGTATGCTGACACAACCACAGGCCGTGTCGCTGCCGGTGCCATTGCCGAGAAGTACCTCAGACTGGCCCACGGCATCGAGATTGTCGCCTTCACCTCTTCCGTCGGACACGAGCAGCTCTACCCTGCCACCGCAGACCACCCTACCCCCTCTACCAACCCGGAGTTCCTCAAGCTCATCGACGAGATTACGCGCGAGAAGGTTGACGAGTTCCTTCCCGTCCGCTGCCCCGACGACCAAGCCAACGACCGCATGGCCGAATTGATCGCAAAGTACAAGGAGCAGGAGGACAGTATCGGTGGAAACGTCACTTGTGTCATCCGCAACGTGCCCTCTGGTCTGGGTGAGCCCTGCTTCGACAAGATGGAGGCTATGTTGGCCCACGCCATGTTGAGCATTCCTGCCACAAAGGGCTTCGAGATCGGTTCAGGCTTCGGCGGTACAAAGGTCCCTGGTAGCATCCACAACGACCCCTTCATCGTCGCTCCTGCCCCCAAGGGCTCAGCCGCTGCTTCGGGTGCCGCTAAGGCTGGTATCGCTCGCCCTCGTCTGACCACAAAGACCAACAACTCTGGCGGTATCCAGGGCGGTATCACCAACGGTGCTCACATTTACTTCTCTGTCGGCTTCAAGCCTGCCGCCACCATTGGCCAATCGCAGTCTACCGCAACCTACAACGAGACTGAGGGTGTTCTCGAGGCAAAGGGCCGTCACGACCCTTGCGTCGTTCCCCGTGCCATCCCCATCGTTGAGGCCATGGCTGCTCTCGTCATCATGGACGCTTTGATGGCTCAGAACGCTCGCCAGGCCACACGTTCTCTGCTTCCTCCTCTTCCCAATGTCATCTCTGTGCAAGCCGCTCGCCAGGCCGACCAGGCTGCCAAGGAGGAGCAGCAGACCATCAATGTCGAGACCAAGAACTAGATCTCCTCTTCGATCAAGCCATTGTGACGCAAAATATGTGGTGTTCGGCGTAAACGAGATATAGAAAAATGCTAGGACAAAAAGGAACGGGCTTCCTTCATGTTATTTTGATTGTTTTCTTGTAATAACCTCGATATATTCCCATCCCGCGCTGTGACTGTTTCCTTGCATTCCCTAATCTCCTATATCGTTTACATGTGCTATCGTTTAGATAGAGTACTCGAGTAGCTGACCTTCGCTAGAACTGCCATAAGAATGCTAGCTCCGGCCTCTCAATCTCAGCTTGGCAAAACTTTAAATCCGCAAGTTTCAGCCTTATGGTGTCCTTTTATATCTATTAGCGCTGCGCACAGCTTCGTCTGCGGGCCTTCTCATCTCGTTTACGTCTGTCGCCGGCTGCGCAGTCGCAATCGTCTGTCATACCCGCGAACCCTTTGGTGTTCTCGGCCCACGAATGACGGCAATTGAAGGGAGAACAAACGGTCGACACTGGGGCAGCGCTGTCTTTTTGTCGTATATCGTTCCGCTATGCGGCATGGAGTAGTCTTGCTATCTGCCGTTATAGTCCTCGGACATGGCACTTTGGGATATAGTATGTAGGCTGCCCTTGTGATAGCTCTTTCCTTGACTCCTAGATGATTTGGTCTCGATATATCGCATTACGGTAAGAACGACCGACTGCCAGTTCGTTGAGTCATGCCATGTGCTGCTGAAGTTCTTCGTCACCACTGTCTTTCTCGTCTTTAATTCTTGTCATCACTTTTTACTCGATTACGGTCTTTTCTTCGACATCATCGCGGGATTGATACGACCCTATCTTACCTTCGACCGACTACGACTTCTTGCGGCCGACAAGAGGCTTCATAGCCCACGAGATGTCCATCTCACCAGCCATGTTCGCTCGAGCAGCAACTCGACCAGAACATTGTACAAAAGACACATGTCCGGCTTCATATTCGATCTATGGATACGCACCAAATCTCGGCGCTAATGCCTTCTTTGTCGCCATCTTCGCCATCAGTTGCTTGACCTTCTGCTACCAAGCACGATTATATCGCAAATGGCTCGGCTTCTCTATCGCCATGATCTTGGGCACAGCATTTGAAAGTGTTGGTATGTTTATCATCATCATCATCATCGTCATAAGACCTCCCCACCAACTAGCAACTAACCATATATCCAGGCTATGGCTCTCGCCTAATGCTCTCTACCGACCCCTTCTCCGCCACAGGCTTCAAGCTAAACATCGTTCTCCTAACCTTCGCCCCGGCCTTCCTAACAGCAGGCATCTACCTCCTCCTCAAACACCTCACCCTCTCCCTAAACCCACGCCTCTCACCTCTACAACCATCCCTCTACACACCCATCTTCGTCTCCTGCGATCTAGCAGCCATAATCCTCCAAGGAGCCGGCGGCGCAATCTCCGCCGCCGCAGCAAACGGCACGGATAAAAAACTCCTAGATCTAGGCGTCAATGTCATGATCGCCGGTCTTTCCAACCAAGTGGTCACTCTGGCGATATTTGCAGTACTGGCTGGTGTGTTTTTCTTCCGCATAGCAGGTGCTAGAGATACACTGGAACCTCATGCCGGTCATCTCTGGCAAGCGAGTGGGTTCCGCATGTTTGTCATTTTTGCAATCTTGGCATTCACGTTTATTTTTATACGATGTGCTTATCGGATTGCCGAGTTGAAGGATGGATGGGGTTCTCCTATCATGCGAAGGGAAAACGAATTCATCATTTTGGATTCCGTGTAAGTTTTTTTTCCCGCCCTTGTCTTTACTTTCCTACAACGGGTTCTTTTGCTGACAATGTTTGATGGGGTAGAATGATTTCTGTCGCGGCGGTGTTGCTTAACATTTTCCATCCTGGTAGATGTTTTAGGCAGAATCTCAATGAGACGGCGGTGGATCTTTCGACTCTCGATCAGAAAGATGGGGATGAGGAGAGTATACGGGTTTATGCGTTGTCGAAAGCACATGCTTGATTGGATTGGACCGACAGACCCGGGACAGAGAAAGAAGAGTGGGTATAACCTGTAGGAAAACCCCCCAGCGACAGGAACCAGCCATATAGCGAGGCGTTCACGGTGTAGAAGGATTCAGGACTAGATGTCAAAACGTGTATTTAGGATTTCACAAGACAACGGCGATACTGTATCCATATTTATAGACACATTTTCATATCGAGTGTGTATGGTTTCATGCTCTCCTCACACTTTATTCATCCCCTCGCATCAATTATATACATTCATCTCGCTCTCTTCTCTTCTTCGTTTTCCGTGAAACATGATATGAAAATATGAACACACTCCATGATACGCCACTTGTTTACAACATTGATGCACGCATACTATACAAATTCCACCGACGTTTTCTTTCGTCACACATTGGCTTCCATCATCCTTGTCCGCCATTCGAACCCAAGAAAAAGTCCAAGTCGCTGGGTCCTCCATGCCCGGTTTGTTCGTTTTCGGCCAATTGTTCTAGTAGACTCATGAATGGATCTTTGTCTCCTTCTGTATTGACGCTGCCGTTCGCCGACATTCCTCCCGGTGTTTGCTGATCGAACACTGCTGCATGATTTTGTCCAGGTATGCTGAACAGATTGTCGAATTGTGCCGGGTTGAGATTTGGATCTGATGGAAGAGAGAGGTGAGATTGCCATGGTGAGAAGGAGAAAGATGGCGAAAGCGGATTTTGCGAAAATGTCTGGTTTTCATCTGCCGCTGAGGTGTGAGGTGGGTGAGCAGCAGCCGGTGAAGTCAACGGGTTATTCGTGAATTCCGGATGTGGTGATAGAGGATTTAGTGCCGGGTCGTTTATTACGGCGGGGAGATTTGGAGGACTGGTGCTTAGAGCGTCGTTGGTCCGTCGACGTTTGCGACTTGCTGTGGAGACATGGCGGTCGTTGTTCATATTACTAGATGGCTTGGTGGTCGCCGTAGCTGAGGGTGATATTGAGGGACCACCTTGAGCCTGGGATGTCCATTGCCAGGTATTGGTGTTGCCGTTGGTGTTGTTATAGGCATTGTATGCCGGCAGACTCTCGTGCAGCGCTTCGACCGTAATGTCAGTGAATGTAATGTGCGCTCCATCAATGAACTGTCCAGGATATCGGTCAAAGAAATCTTCCATCTGGAAGACAGGCGAGAAACGCATGGGGTTGGTGGCTAGCGATTTGACCAGCTGAGAATGACAGCCATAGACTGTCTGCAACGTCTCTCGTTGATGCTGAACTCCGGCCCAGATGATGCGCATTTCTGATAGCTGGGACATTTCTTTGGAGAGAAATTCAGCACTGCGAGTAAAGACGTCGCCCTCTCGGCTCGGGTAGTGTGCACCATGCACGTGAATAGTTCCAGCAGTGCAAAGACAATATCCGACAAAGGCAGGCCAATCTGTGATGGACGAATGCTTGCCAATTTCCGTCAATTCTGAAATGGCATTGGCATGCAAGAAACAGAGATTTGTGGCTTCGATCTGCCATGATTGATGCTGGCCAGTCCCAGAAAGTTCGGTCAGGTCAATAGGCAGGAAAGGACGATATATCAGACAGTGGATCAGATGATACACCAACTTGCTCAAGACCAATGTCTGGCTTTCTGTCTGACCAAACAGTGTCTCTATCGACAAGAATGCATCTTGAGCGCCTGAAGCCCAAGTGTCCAGATCTTGTCGGATCTTGGATAGATTGGACTGAGCATGCCATGGGAAGTGCGAGTCGCCTTTAACACCGCCTGCGGCAAGGTAGCGATTTGTGATGCCCAGGATTCTTGCAATTTCGATCAACATGGATCCACCACTTTGTTGTAATCTTCCAGGTCCGGAAGACATTGGTAGATTGACTCCGTTAGAAAAGAAGTTGCCCTCGTAGGGTATCGAGGTAGAATCGGATTGCCAACCGGGTAATCGTAGGAATATGGCCTCGTCTGCGATAAGAGAGGGTCGCTTGGATCCCGAGGCAAGGAAACGATCCATGACGTAGCAGGTCCAGAACAATTTGCGACGTCCCTCTCGTTCGTTCGGTGATATGCGGAGTCCAGCAGGAAGCTCTCGATGCAGGCTGAGGGCGTATGCCATGCTGATAGCACTGGCTTTAGGCAGGTCAGCGTTCGAGTCTTGGTATTGTTGGTCATTGGATACTGACTTAAAAGCATATACGACTTCTTCCCCTTGCCAGCTTGGAAGAAGGCGTTCGAGAGTAAGAGCAGGACTTGTACGTTCTCAATGGTCGGATCGTCGATGTCGGTGAGATTGCGAGCGCGCACTGCACATTCTTCGCTATGACGGACTGCAGCGTTGTGTCCACCGAGATGCTGGGGTGCAAACCTGGACTCTGTCAGATCAAGTCTTTTGACCATTTCCTAGCAAAAGTTCGAGACGCACCGAGCAGTGACGGCGTGGATGGCGTTGATGACGCTTGGTGGTAATTGGCCAGTCTGCCATCTTTGACGAGTCGCGGCCTCATCAAGAATGTAGTACGGCTTGCTGTGTATTCGCGTGAAGTACGCATCGAGAAGTGTATTGTTTTGGAGAGCGGATGGCGCTTGTTGGCTAATTTGGCACTCAGCACAGCTTCACAGAATCGGCAGTCACGAATCCTCACCGCACGAATTGCTCAGGGAAGCCTATGCTTGGATGACGCTGTGGGGGTTGCGGTCGTGGTTGCTGCGTTGGCTGTGTCTCGGCTGCCGGTGGAACAGCATCTGGCGGAGTAAGGGCGTTCTTCGTCGGCTTCTTGTCCACTGCATCTCTCACGCTTTCCGCAATTATCACCTCTTGTGTGTTGTCGTCCGGATCTTTCCCTTCATCTTTCAATCGCTTTTCCAATCCATTGACGCGTTTCAGCAATGCTTCGAGTACGTCGGTTTTCGGGCCTCGTTTCTTGGGAACCGCATCTGTGCACGAGGACGAGTCAGTCTCGATGGATTGTTGTAAGAGGAAGGGACCAGTTCTGACCATAGATGCAGTCACAGTTGAAGACTTGGCAGGCCTCACAAGACGGTCGCAGACGGTTACACTTGATCTTTGCCGAGTCTGAGTCTTTTGCGCGTACGTGTAATCATCATCTCGGACACACCTTTCTCTTGCGACAACTCTTGCAGTTCATGGCCTCCTTTGGTTCGTGGCTCGAACGTCGCACTGGAAGACGGTCTATACCAATCTGTGGCCGAGACATTGCAGTGATCCGATGACACAATGACTACCGGCTCTGCTCCAACGGGATATGTATAGAGAATTCCTCATGCCAGCACTCTTTCGAGTGACAACGTCTGGGGTGCTATGGCGAGAAGGTGAGGAGGGGACAACGCGCAGCCCTTCTGCGTCTGAGAAGATGCTGACGATCACGAACGTTGGAAGAGGTAGGTGGATAGATAGGTGACTCGGTATGGGGTTAGGAAGGTCCTCGGGTGCGCTGTGACTCCCGGATCTCGAGCTTCAACTTCTAGCCCCAGGGTCACGCTCCGTAGTAGCGGAGACAATGTTTAGAGCGGGGAACGCTGCATGCGAACGGCGCCGCCTTTTAAATCGCTATATTGAATCGATCAACATCCACGAGGCCATCCTCGTGTCCACCTGCTGCTTTCACTACACATCCGCCTTCTATCGCCCCTGTGCATACTGCAGAACCCCATTCATTCGCTCGAGTCCACAGGTGTGATGCAAACACATCCCCAGACTCGGCTCGAATCTTGTTCAGAGATCGATGAGCAACCAGCCGAGATGACCGTCTCCGCACACGAGCTTCGGGCCCACTTGTTCCATCATTCTAGCCCTAACACCTCGGTTAATTTCTTGCTTTGGGTCCAGCGTCTCAATATGCAGAAGACGCCATCATGGATGCCGCCTTTTCCATGAGCACATGACTGCTAGAATTTTCCGTTCTATCTGTGGTCAGCTTGAAGTGGACGGATGGTATGGTCAGGAGACAAGTGATCAAGGCGTGGTAGACAGGTTTTCGTTAGGGTGATGGACACCATCTGATTCTCCAAGATGAGCTCTCTACATCAACCTCCCTTCGCTGCCAGGAACCGGAGTGAGTCTCATCGGCTCAAATATACGGTAGGAAATAGAGAAATAAAAGAAAGCAAAAAATGGCAAGTCCAGAGTATTAACTGGCGCCCAAACGCCCAGCAATATGCAATCATCAATCCATCAGTAGATGCTTCGCCCAGCTGCAAGCCGCACAAAATCATAGGGGACGTTCTGTCCCACCAGGAGCCTCAGTGTCTCGACTGTAGTCCACGCATTAACATCAGCAATACCATATGCAGTCCAGCCTTGTGTTTGCGCGAGCGCGACTGGATCTCCTTTTCGAGGTCCGTTGCTCAGGTCAAGGAAGACCTTTGCTGCTCTTCGCTGCTCTTGTTTGTGGCTTCCGTAGTGTTTCAATAAAGGCGATACCAAGAGTGACTTGTCTGCTCGAAGTGCTGAGATGATGACAGATGGCTGCTCAACTTTACTCACGTCTTCCAGTCCCCTGAAAGGCGTGACAAAACCAGATAGCGGCCCTTGGACCTTGAAGCCAATAGTATAGATGGGTCCGATATTGAGACTGCGGAGAGCAAATATCGCCGCTGCTGCTTGTGATTCTTGACTCGCGAGCAGTAAGGCAGCCTGTCCACTATACGCTGAGGGGACAAAGTCTCGGCAAAGGGTGGCTCGTATTCCTTTCCATGTGGCGTTGTCGCCTACAAGACTCGCTTTGGTGCCATCTGAAGAAGCTACCACTGTGTCAATCTGGCCAATTGAAGCAGCTGCGTCAGATATTGAAGGTAGGCAAGGAGCTGATGCGGCGATGGGCGGGTTGATGAAAGCACCTCCAAAATGCGGTACCTTGACCACTGTAGCGAGTCCGTCCTGGGTACTTTGTTCCACGCAGACAAGTTGGTGCGGTAGGCTCAATTCGTTGATGCACTTTTCGAAGAACATGGCCTGGCCAGTGGCCCTCATGCTACCAAAACAGTACATGTCAAGTTTCGGCATCTGGCCCATAGAATGGAGGGCAGAATTAATTTCAGCAGCGCTAAGTTGTCCTGGTGCGGCGATGATGGGCAACAGCGGATGTGTGATTGGCGTGAAGATCTTGTTCAGCGCTCTAGACAGCTGGCCCATGGGACCCATATTGAGACCAGAGAAGGGCGGGTAGGGGTAAGTGCTTTGAATAATGGAGCGGAAGTATTCCAATTCATAGTTCTCCTGCATGGTGCTGACTAGAGCAATCATCTTGACCACGTCTCCATACACTGCACCTTGTTCAAACAATCTCTGGGCGTCGGGCGAAGTCCATTTGAAATTACCAGAGAAGTCGTGGAAGGCCGATATGATTTTGCTATTACCCTTCTGAGAGGCTAGCTTGCGTCTGATGTCTTCAGGAAGCCAGAGCTCGACATCGATGTACTCACAGCCCCACTGGACGGCGCGATACAAGTAGTCATAGAACAACTTGGGGTCGTCCATGGGGAAACGTCCATTCTCCTTCGTACAGCGAGTTGTGAATATTATAGGCAACTCTGTTCGCTGACGCAGGGTCATCAGTTGCTCGCCCACGTACTGCAAGCTTGGTATGTCGCTGACAGAGCCATCGGACTTGGTCTCTTTCAATAAGTCGACACGGATCTCTATGGCGTCGGCACCGACAGAGAGAATGTCGAGATTCGGTAGGGCGGCGTGGACGTCGGGGAAGGTAGTAGATATTAAAGTCGTCTTTGCTTTCTTCGCAAGGTCCTTGTGAGGGTTGATCTGACCTAGAATGAAGGAGAGGAATCTAGCCAGGTCTCTCCTCAAGAAGGGTTTTGTCGTGTATAGGTATTCGTAGTCGCAGATGGACGATCGAGAGCCAACAGCAGGATTGCGGTCGTCTAGGCAGTGGGTGGCCAAGATGGTGCTGGAGCCACGCCATCTCTGAACTTGGGAGAGGTCGTGGGCATCGGAGACACCAATGACAGTACCCTCAACGGGGGAAGGCTCGTTGTCTCCAGGACCGATCAGACGCCATTGTTGGCCCAAAACGCCGGCTATCTCTGCAACAATCTGCTCTTGATCTCGTTCATACAGCACCAGAATACTCGGCTCCTCATGACCACGGACTTCCTCGACAGCGACGATGGGCCTTGGTTTCGTGAATGACATGGTCGACGTCTCGACCTGGACTCTGGTAGCCATGGATGGCTCGGCTCTGCGGGCCTGTCTCTTGATCAAAGGTCGTCAAGAGACGATGGATGAATGAGGCGGGCTGGTGGGGAAGCGGGTCAGGACGTAGAGATGGAAAGGCGAAGACGATTGAGCGACGATGGTAAAGGAAGGAGCGGCACCACTGGGTTGCTTCCCATGTCTTCGTGCAGCCAAGTATAGGTAGGGAGGAGCAGTCCAGAGGACGGAAGATTAACGGAGAGAATCGCGATATCGAGTCGAAGCGGCCAGACAAGGATAGGCGTCCGTCATGCGCGGCAAATCTGACCTGGAGACGTCGAAACAGAAGATCTCACCGTCAACCTCGCCGTCTCGAGCTCCATCCCGCATTGTGACTTTGTTACCCCTCGGCCTTACCAAAACGTTCCCCAGTCGAGCGGGAAAATCCCCACAATCATTCCGCCAATCATACGCAACCTTGCATTTACACGGATCCGCTGCTTTTTGTTTCCGCTCCTCGTGCACCTGTCAGCATTCTCCCTCCTTTTATCCAATATGCACCAAGACTGTGCCATCTTATCACTTTTTTCGTCTGCCATTTCCCGGTACTCCTCTATACCACCACGGGCGAGTTCGGCCGACATATAAAGCATTGTGTCCTTTATAGGTCGAGTCTCATCTTACAAGGAGGAAGTTGCGACTGCGGTTTTCTCTGCGGATCTTCCATTTAGCCAATAACTGGGGCGACGTTTGTTACAGTACTGCCGAGGACATCAAGGTGCGGAGCATGCACCGGAAACAGAACATCCGTCTTTATTCCACCATTTACTGTTCTCATGAGCACGAGATTCCCCCAGCTAGATCATAACAATCGTCAACGCCGAGATGGAAAAATCGTGAGCGATGCGACCGAAATCTCTTGGTAGTATTGGATGTACTATCGCCAAGTGTAACTCAGAGTCAGCATTTCACCGCCTACGAGCTCAGCCTCATTACTCCGGACCCGGCATCCACCACATACATCGATGTTTGCTGCGTCTTATCAAAACCACATGCGAAATTCTGTCTCGCGACCGTCCCATTGCAGCAGATGCCGCAAGAATTAGAATCCACGAATGGTCTACGCTTATCGCAGTGCATGATGGCGGGCCACTGAGAAAGATAAGTATTCTTCTTTCTTTTTCTGCATATCACTGGATCCTCGCCAGTCATATCGAAGAGCCAGGCCGTGACTTGATTTTCGATTTCGCAGTCGACGAGACCAAATCAGACATAATTGATTATGTGCCGACATTAGCCACAATATTGGAAGGGTTATCGATCCATGAGCAGAGTTGTTTCTCATCGGCTCAAGTGTCGAGCTCAGCGCATGTCATGAGAATCGTTGGCGTCACCAAAACAAAGAATACCCTGATCAAGGATTCAGGCCATCAGGTGTTGTTGATCCAAAGACGCGCCTGAACAGAGTCACGCCCTGTCGACAGACTGGTTGCTGTTCTCCGTATCCACTTGGCAAGAGCATGATTTGGCATAATGAGGCGGTCTCTCATGACTTCGTTTCATCTTTTCTGGACTTTCAAGGCCACCCGTATCCATAGGTGCTAATCATCGGGGGTAACTTGGTATGGTTGCAGCGTATGGACATCACAGTAACTAACATTTCCATCGTTGAATTTTGCCAGACCTCTTCTAGTTTGATAGAAGAAGCACTAAGCACGTTGGGATGGCTAGACGACACGGTGGATTGGTGAGCACGTTGACTCCAACTTCCCTATATTAAAGAGGACGAACTGGCCCCATACCCATAATACCGATAAGATTCAGGTTCGGAATTTGTTGCCTACAGCATGTCGTCCCCATGGCGAGGATCCAAGCACCTCATTTCCAGCAGATCGATCATGTTTTATACGCAACACAGTCAGTCATGTTGGCCGAGATTATGGTCAGATCTGGAGTACTGGTGGGTATTGCTGTGCGAAACAAGGACGGGCGTCGGGGCAGGTCAATGAGGCCACGAGTTGTCGGGAGCTTTGGCAGATTGCGGCCTGGAGAGGAGGATTCTGACAGCTCACGCTGCTGCGAGGCTCTGTTGGTGGTCCGCGGGTCTTGCGCTCGGCATTGATGAGCGTTCTACGTACAGGACTAGTTGCAGGCCGTTGCATCTTTGTCCGACATGCAAACATGAGCAACATGCTCGATAACGCAACATAATCGCTGCATGTTGCGACGCCTCGTACCGGTGTGTTCGAGAACTTCTTTGTCCGTAAGCACTTCGAGACCCGGGAAACGGACCAGCACCCCGGCTCATGCTAAGATGACGACTGATAATTGGCTTCCTTTGTGGTTTCTACAGTAGTGCCAATGTGCCACACGCCGGGATCAGACAGCCGAAATCATCAGATCGGCGCAGATAGGCCGACGAGAAATTTTGTTGTTGGTTGAGGGCAAGCCAGCCAAGGAGCGCCAAAGGAAATGAGGTGCTGCTTCAATTTTCAGCCATCGACAAGGTCCGGGGAACTAAACAGCGCAACAGGGTTGGGGGTTGCTATATTTTCATCTTGACAGTTGCTGAATATCCTCCAACAGTACAACAATAGGGGGCTCTGCGACACGATAACCCTAACTTAGGGAATATATACTCTTCGAAACCGAACGGCGGTCGCAGTGTATCGCGAAAAAGCCGGGCAAAGGGTCTGTAGAAGTTTGTCAAAGCTGCACGCTGTCAGGTACCCGTTCAGGAACAAGCGATAGGGGGCCGCGCTAAGCGGAGATCGCCACGCTAGCTGGTCCATCCAACAACGGTCTGATTCGATGAAACGCAACCTTGGCCGCAGACTGCGTCCTGCACTACACCCGTAGATTGAATGTGATTATGGTTTGCTGCAGGGTATGATAGATTGTAGGTGAAGAACTGGTGCACCGGTGTGCCACACGGGCATTCTGAATCGCCTTTTCTCTCGCGCTTCCCCATCGCTTCTCCTACTTCTTCCTCACCCTCAAGACTACCAAGCGTTTCTCGTCCGGTCCTCACGTCTCTTTCAGACACCACACTCTTTTTCACCACCAGTCACTCTTTGATTGTTTGCTTTGAGCGCGGAATTGATTTCTTGCCTCCACATTCACTCCACCACAGCACATCCAGCATTACCACGAGTTCTCACGACTTCGACGTTGCAATCGCTTCCTGAACGGTCCTACCTACTCCAAGACATAACATCATCATGCACTTCAGCTCCTCCCTCGTGGCCGCAGCCTTGGCTGTCGGTGCCAACGCCCAGTACAAGCGCCAGGACTACGGCAACTTCAACCAGACCTCTTCTGCTGCTGCCTTCAGCTACGCTCCCATTGAGAGCTCCAGCTCTGTCGTCGCCCCTGTCGGCACTGCTGCTTCCTCCTCGGTCGCTCCCGTTGCCCCTCTTTCCACTGGTGTTGAGGCCTCTTCGGTTGCCATTCCCCTCTCCACTGGCGCATACGAGTCTTCTGCCGCTGCCGCCGAGACCAGCGCTGCTTCCTCTGTTGTCGCTCCTCTGAGCACCGGTGTTTCTGCTTACCCCAGCATCAACACTAACGCTGCTTTCGGAACTGGCGCCTACGGATCTGGTGTGACCTCTGCTCCCTCTGCTGGTGCCACCGGTTACGAGACCACCACCGCCTACACCACCTTCACCACCGATGTGACCCTCACCTACACCATCGGCACTGGATCCACCAAGTCTGTTGTTACCACCACCATCCACAAGACTTCCACCGCCTACCAGACTCAGACTGTCTACGCCACTCCCGCCGCTTCGGCTGGCGCTTCTGGCTACAGCGCTGGTTCTTCGGGCAACAGCAGCGAGTCTGACGTTACCTCGACCACCACCCTCTCGAGCACTAGCACCACCACTAACACCGTCACTGTTTCTCCCACTTCCACTGGCTCTTACTTGAGCTTCTGGGGCGAGAAGGCCGCTGTCACCGGATACGGTTCAAGCTACGGTGCTCCCGGAACTGGCGCCAGCACCACTGACTCTGCTGGCTGCGCCGCTGCCACCACCGTCACCGTTACTGCCTCGGAGACCGTTTACGTTACTCTCGACTCTGCTCTGAGCACCATTGCCAGCAGCACTGCCACCGGTGCCAGCGTTGTCCCCAAGCAGAGCAGCGCCGCTCCCTACTACCCCACCACCTCCGGTGCCGCCAGCTCTTCCAGCTGCGCATCCACTGGCTTCATCACCATCCACAAGCCCTCGGGCGCTTCGGGTGCCGCCTACCCTACCGCTTACCCCACCGCTTACTAGATTTGTCTAGCAAGTGCCCGCTCTCCTGAGCTGTAACGACCCCAATCCGGCATTGATGAACCCCCCTCCTTCAACCTCAAAATACGCCCGCACTCGCATGTGTGTGCGCTGTCTCCTGGATGTTTTGGATAGAGATGTAAACCGTCTTGCTCCTCATATCCATTAGGATATCTATTGTCTATTTGCGCTTTTGACTTTTTTCTTCACAATTTATTCGTCCCCACCCTGAGGGTTTAGCATCGCGATCTTGAAAGGGCTGGGCTCTTTTACTGTTTTTTGATTGTTTTGTTTTCTGTCTATACCCTTCCAATCGTATTTGGATGATTCCAACCCGTACTCGCTCACGCAGTTCTGGGCGTCCTTTTTTACGAAACCCTTTTTGCTCCTTTTCCCTGTTGATATCGGAATTTTGATGTGTTGTCTTTTTCCTTTTGTATGTTGTTGGTTTTATTTTCCTTTGTTCACAAAACAGAAGAGGAGGAGAATCCAAGGAGCGACAGGCGCTTGTTCAAGGGGTCTTTTGTTTTCCTTTTCACTTTCCAACGATCACTGTTCAGAGCAATGGGCGAATATGTATACAGCTTACAAAGGAAGAAATATCTCTCTGTTGTCATCAGCGCACTCCCCGTCCACATCTCCTTCCACCTGTTTCCAACTGCATCCTCCGTACCTGACCAGCAAACTTTAGGATAAAACGCACCTCCATGTTTCATCATCCATCCCACCTCTCACCTCCTCCAAAATCCTCAGAAGATCACAACCTTGCCCTCTCCGAACTCTATCCCTCCTTCCAAGTTTCACATTTACAAAACCACACCTACCACTAATCGATAAGGCAAGGGCAAAGACAAGCGAAAAATCGATTTAGCCATATCCACCCCCGTCGTATTCGCAATCACCAATCAATAACAACAACAACGCTGCTGATATGATTGCGACAACAACGCAGATGCAGCGTTTTCCTAATCCACCCGGCTATAACGGCACACACCCCTATACCACGTTACAAACTTTGGCTTGCGTAACACTGCGGCGTTTTGAGTGAATTCTTTGAGCGGGTTGTAGATGCCGAAATACTGGTTGTGCATGTGGAAGTGTGTGGTCTTGTGATGTTGTAGGTTGGTGGTATAAGGGGGGATGATTTGGAAGGTGGGATGGGATTTGATTTGATTTGATTTGATGATCTTAAGCTATTTACCCCGCAAGGGGTATGAGCTGTCGCTAACTAGTACGCATTCTAGCCAATCATGTGCGCCAATTTCAGTTGTAAGGAGGGTAATAGTATCTCAATCGAGATAGTCGCTAAACGCCTATCTAAAGTGCTCTTATAATGAATGAATAATACACTTCCTTCCCTTTGTAGTATAAAGAGGTGTTAGCCTCCTCCATAAGGGCGATTCCCTATGTCGTGTTCTTCCTTATTAGCCGAACACTGCTTAGAGGCAGTTTCTAGGGATAGGTCTAGTGTCGTAGTTAGGTTTTCGAGCACCCTTTTGTTGCGAAGTCTTCTAGTTAGTCTGCTAGACGATCTGCTAGCCCCTACTAGCTAGTTTGCTAGTTGGCCTACTAGACAGTCTGCTAGACCACTGCTAGTCAATCTAGTTCTTTTTATATCTGCCTCTAGAGTCTGCCTGTCGCCTTTGCAAACTCGATAGTAGCTTTTACTGCATTCAAATCTAGTTGCCATTTGTCCTTCTCTCTATTAACCTTCTTGCCGTTTTCTTCGTGTATTAAGTATCCTCCTAGCGCGTATAAGAGGTCGTAGTATCTGCTACTATAGGCAGCTCTTAT
>JAKLML010000067.1:0-145165 GCA_022813425.1 Aureobasidium lini | reverse complement strand
TTATGTAAGTAGTATCTAGTCTTTCGATAGGGTATTATAATTACTAATAACAACGTATATCTAGAGTCTCTAAGGAAGTACTACTTAGGTTAAGGTAGTTAAAACCCTCGTCGATACGCTTCCTCGAAGACCTTACTATTATACGTAGACCCTTCGTATCCGGCTATAACATAAGTAAAGCGACCGTTAAAGTTAATAGATACTAGGACGTTCTAGCAAATCGTCTGTTTTCTTATACGCTATGCCTCTTAATTTAATATCGGCACCCGAGTATAGAATAACGACCCGTTAACTACTACTATCGCTCCTCGAAACGGTCGGTATTTAGGACCTTAGACCTTCTCTAGGTTAAAGTCGATAAATCTAACTAGGTTAGAGTAGTAGAGGACTAGAGACTCGAGCACTACGTAGAAACTTTTTAACACCGTACGACTAGAGTATTAGAAGTAGTTAGTAGTTAGTCTCTAGCTCGAGTCTTAAGCGTAGATGTATAGGAAGATTGCTACTTATTCCCTTACTAATACTAGTCGTTTATCGACTAGACTATGCTACTTAAGTAACTTGACGAGACCTTAATAATTCTACTACTCTATACGTAGTAAATTGCGACACTTAGTAGGGTTTAGATTATATAGGTCGTTCGTCCTTACTATTCCTTTAAACTTCCTAGTATATAGCGTCCTCCTACCTAGCCTTAACTTTATAGCCTCTAAGAGAATAATAATACTAATAATATTAAAGAAGACGACGGCGTACGCCGCCGCGGCGATGTACCTTAGGTCGATAGGCATTACGATACGCTCCGGATTAGTCTTATATAGCTAAAAACACGAACTATCTAAACATAACGTACATAGGCCAAATACTGCTTTAGAAGCATAGAGAAGCATGCCGAGGCTATGTTTAGTAGCTATCCGACGATACCCGACGACATTTAAACACCGAAGTACGCGGCACTAGAGAATCTCGGATAGAAGTATAAATTTGACCGATATACACCTAAATACGCTGATTTTGTACTCTAAAGTAAGCGCTGGCAGTACATGAACATAGCCGTACAGAACATCGCTAATCTCCACCTGTACATCGGCTTAAATTCGCCGAAGTAAGCAGGGCCTAATATATGCAACTTTTCCTTCACCTTTCCTTCGAGATGACCAGGCCATATTTACAATGGACGTCACCAGCTTGGAATGGATCAAATCGAGTAAACAACTGCTGGACCTGCCGCCCGAAGTATTCCTCCAGATCGTCGAACAGCTGCCGCCAGAGAACGCCGCGCTGTTAGCACTAACGACGAAATGCCTCTACCACGAACCTCGGCTGCAAAGACTATGGAGACCAGAAGCACATCGCGATCCAAGACGTTTCGCACTCTTGATTTCCAGGCACTTACCAGACTGGACTTTATGCTATCATTGCCGCTGCGCTCACCGCCGGAGAGACATAACACCAAAGGTCACTGACGACTGGTCGAAGTGGCAATCGTGCCGGCGTACGCCCGACACCGCATGGCTGCACCTACATCCCTGGAACTACCATATACAGTTCGAAGATGTTCTGAACCAAGGTCATGACCAGGCATCGCTGGGGGGAGACCTATGGAGATGACATCAAATCATTTGCCGCCCCTACGAATTGGCAAAGTCTATCATCTACAAACACACATCACGACGAAAAATCGGACAGAAGCGGGGGAATGACTCTGAACAGTCCTGAAGACACCCTGACGAAGTTGGACGTGACGGCTGAGATTGAACAGCACTGTCTAATGTTGCGAACCGTTTAGCGCTTGTGGTATCCTGCGGACATGTGGAGCACGCTACTGGAAGAAGGAGTCGTTTGCCGTCCTCTGATATACTGTCAACACTCAGATTGGAGCTCAGGCTTCTCGCCAGTGGTCTTCCCAGAGGATCTAAGATTCGACAACGCCTCTATCGAGATTTGTTACTATTCCAAGCAGTACTCGGACGCAATTCTCTCAAAGACCATACCAGGATCTCGCAACTATCGTCGGTTTCGGACAATTAGACGTGGACACTGCGTGAGATGTGATACATTATACCATACCACAGTCTGATTTCATGGCAACACTGGAATCGAGATAGCTTTACAAACCGTCCCCAATCTCGGGGCTTGTGAGTATCCTGCCGACCACAAATGGCGCAGAGCTGCTTTGCTCCCTTCAACACTTCGGCCGCAGATTCTCAAAACTCAGGGCAGTATACATTTCTCGATTTCTTCGAGGTACCTACCCAAGTACTCTATGCCACACGTGACCAGCGAGATCTGCTGTAACTCTCTGAAGCATGCACAAAGCTCGGCCTTTGAGGATGGGGAGCAAGCCAAGGACAAGGCCCAAGCTAAGGATAATCAGCATGGCTTTCGGGTCATCACAGAGCAGGAAGCTCGAGCCGCTGCACTGGTGGCAGCACCATCGGGGCCAAAGATAGTAGGCACAAAAGCCAAGAAATCTTGGTATCTCAAGACTGCACGTTTTATCCTGAGCAAGATTGGCGACTTCGATAAAAACCAGACTTGGTACTCGTTAAGCCGGGTGTGGAACTACTTCCAGTCGAGCCTGGTCACTGTACACCACTGGATATGAAGCCGGCTCAGAGTTGAAGGGTTTCGAATGCCCTCTTAATTTACCGCCGCCAAGTCAGATGATGTCGATATCGAGCAGATACTACCTTACGTGCGAGCTTACTTTATTGTCGACTGATTGATCTTGCAACTGATGCTGCATCAAAATACAAGTTTCTGAACCGAATGAATTGAAGACTCTCTGCTAACCATTTCCGCGTTGGTAACAACGTCGTGTCTTCCCCCACTCAGAGTGACCCAAACACACCACCTCGTCCTCCCTACATGTCTGCAAACCAACTATACTCACTTCCCCTCCCCCTCCTTTCCATCCCCTTCCCCCCTAGCAGCCCACCCTTTTTGATCCTCAGGCACCGCCCACAACACCTCCTCATCCACCACATCCCTCCCATCCACGCCTTCCAAAGCATCTCTGGTGGCTTGATCAGCAGGACCCGCGATATCCTTGATCTCCTCTGGTGACAAGCGACGAACGTCAAGTACAACTGTGCGGTCGGCGTTCAGGGAGCGTAGGACACCATCGCGACCGAGATGGGATACGCCGTTTGGATCGCTGCGCCAGCGGGGCTGGGAGGGTGTGGAGGTGTTGGGATCGAGCTGTGTGGTGGTTAGTGGGAGGAGATGGTAGGAACTTGGAAATGGGTACGGACAGGGGTTGTTTGTGTAGGGACTGTCATGTTGAAGATTTTAATCTGTGGCTCTGGCATAGAGGACGAATTCGCAAAGTATGGATGGGACCTTGCTCTGTAAAAATTAGAAGGGATAGGTAGTGATTTATATATAGGCGGTGACGCTTTGGAATACCTCGCTGCTGCCTGTAGTTATGCAAACCCCCGCATCTGGACTTTAGCCAGGTGCAAGTACCGGGTGAATCCTTCAAGGATGCCATGGCAGTTTCCCACCGCGACCGCGACTGACCTGGAATTATTGATAAATCCCGTGGGCCGTTTGTGACTCGCAGTACACATCTTGTGAAATTTCTGCAGGTCACTTGAGACTAACGGGTGCTCTTACTACTCCAACGACTACCTATAACCCTCTTGCAAGTCCCAAAAGCACTTGCTCGTGATGTACAGATTCTACCAGTTCCAATGGACAACTGTGAGAAGTTAAAGACTTTGTGGCTTGCAGCAAAACTCTGTAGCTGTACTGCGTAGTATACGATGATGCACAAAGCCTAGTATAAGCATCCGCGAGAGTCCACGGTGAGAACATCAGAAAGTATAGTGACTTATCAATAGATAGACCTCTTGAAAAGAGCCCATAGAACTCAATTCCGAATCTCTCTCTCTCTCTCTACCCGTTTGTCCGATGTGATCTCATCTACTTGAACAATATCAACAACATTTCCAACACCGCTCTGACTAATTTTTCGTCACCGTTCCACTCGCTTTGTCCCGTTATCGTTATGATCAGCTTCTTCCACATCAATACCACATCTTCTCGTACCGTCTTCGTAGGACCTCCACCCCATACTGAACAAATGATCCTTGAACGGTATCATCTCCATCAACTCCTTCGCAGTAGCATGTTGAGCACCAGGAGGAATAAGAGCCAAGAATCAGCCAGTAAGGAAGCCTGAGCAGCAATACTCGTAGATGCTGTGATCAAGTCCTGTATCACCGAAGCTGCTCGTGACTGTCATCGTGATGCTCCTTTTCAGATCTGTTGGCAGGAGGACAAAAAGCCCCGTGGAAAAATGACCCTAGACCTACATCACAGACCAAATTATTTTCCCCAGGCGGCAACAAGACCTCGTTCCCTTTTGCGTTTCTGCAGACTCTGAGACCGAGGCCATGTGTGCACATGAAGTTGATCGTGTCCGAACAATTCATGATAGATCCCAATCCTTCAACACGCGGATCGCGCACAAGACCCCGGCAACACCTGCAAACCCCGTAACAGTCTGTCCGAAAGCTGCCAGAACAGCAATGTTGAATTTCCTCATACGCAAAGACTCGTCCTCACCGATCTCCCGCCTCCTCAGCACCAAGTTCGCACAAGCGACAATCATATATATAAATGCACCTGATATCCCACCATCCCTAAAGGAAGGCCCCGTGCGTGGGAGTCCAAGTATCAGATACCGGAATCCAAAACACGAGGTCAGAAAACTAGTCAAAGCACCAAAGATGAACAATGGCGCTAGACCAACCAGAGGGCGTAGGAAACCTTCGCGGACGAATTGGGGTATGGAAGTGTAGCTGCGGCAGAGATATGCTTGTACGTGTTGAGAAAAGTTTTGACCACGTTGAGATGATGCGCGCCAATCTTGGACCTGTTGCCGAAGCCCGAGAAGCATAACAGACACACAGACGTTCTGAAAGACTGGAGATCCCGGCAATTTTTCAAGAATGGAATGTCCGTCGAGTAAAAACACCAACAACAGAGCAACGCTGAAGATGTGGAAGTGAACCAGTAAATGCCGTGGCTTCTTCCCGGATTCGCTTGCCAAAGGTGTGCTGCTGGACTTGCTGAGCGCAAGATCCACAGGGTCGGGATCTGCACGTGGGCGCCTCTGTGGTAGTATAGCTCTGGCAGCTGTAGCCGTGATGATCAAAGACAACATTGCATCGAACACCGTATGCCGAGTCGGCCATGGCGACCGCACAATCATACAGGCCCACGCTGCCGCCAATAAGATAAGCTGGCGTTGAAGCCAGTGCCCAGTGCAATAATAGTAGACACCGAGCTCGGCAGCGACGAGTGCGATTTGGCCAAGACAGACATCGTTGGAGCTGCATTGTTTATCGCTGAAGAGCTTGCCGGTGGTGAGATGCCAGTGTCCCAAATACAGTAGATATGAGGGGACGTCTAGCGTGCCGACTCGGTTCTTTAGGGATCCAGAGTTCTGCCTATTGGCTTCTTCATCAGATGGTTGAATCTGACCGTCGACAGTGGTGTCATTGACCGTTTGAAAGACCCGTCGAGGTAGGACAAGATCCCAAGCGTTTGTGAAGGAGAGAACGTAAATCAATGCTATGCTTGCGGGCAGTGCGGGTGCGATGTCCAGAAATTTGATAGACATGATCATTTGATGTTGCTGCTCGTGACTACAAATTGATCATGTTTCTGTTGGTCTTGTTGCTGGGGATAGGGAAAAGAGGGAGTCCCATCTTCATCAAGGTCGATAGATGTTGGTCGTTCGGAAGTCGGCATCGTGCTGTGCTATGAAGGATCGATCTGTGACGTCAATGCTTTTAGACCTATTACGGCCATAAGATTGTTGTTCCGAGAAGAAACCCGAGGAGTCCCTTCGAGGAGGGAGCATGAGGTCTGAGGTAAACATTTCGTGATTTTGCGGTGCAACAGATGTGGAATCTGGGCTGAAGGGTAAAAGTGGAGATGATCATTATGCAGAAAGCGTACAAACGTTCAAAAGCTCCAAACCATTACAGAGAACAAGAATAGCATCACCAAACGCTCCTGACACCGACTCCTCAATACAAACTCCCAGTCACCCCTATGTCATCATATCTTTCTTGCTCGTTCATTTCTTCAACTTGGCCAGTTCCTCCCTGACGCTACCTCCACTAGCTCTCCACCAAACATCACCGCCCCAACGCACCACTCTCTCCGCCGCATCAAGCGGGCCATCGACAGCGGGTCTGACATCCAGATAGAAGACTGGCTCTCCTGTACTCTCGTCCTCGGGCGCCGAGTAATAATCAATAACATATCTCTTTTCCCTCTCTGTGCCGTCAGGATGCACTCTGCGGACAAACCAATCGTGGCGATCGAACGGTGGTTCGGTTTCGTATTTGGATGGGTACAGCCATCCCATCACTTGCAGCATGCGAGCTTTTGGCGTTAGTTCCGAGGGACGTCCCATAAAGCGGACAAGAGAGGGATCCCTAGTCTCGCCATTTCCAGCAATCGCATCTTTCCTCGCCATCATCTCCGCAAAAACACCCGCATTTTCTTCTCCACGGCGACAGACTTCCCACCCCCGTTTCAAGCCAGCGGAAAAGCGTTTCTCCCATTCGACGATTTCTTGCCATGCGCCTTCGTTTAGGAAATTGTGGACGGCGACCATGGATTCCACGTGTTCGGCCGGTGTGTCGGTGTAGCCTTTGCGTAACATGGCATTGTACATTTGTTGCGGGGAAGGGTATTCCCAAGTTCCTTGGCCGTCGCCGCGGGGGATGGTAGAGGCTTCTCTGTCGAGGGGGAGGTCTACGCTTTGTTCGTCGTGGTCGCGTTGGTTGGAGATGGATTTGGGCATGTAGTTGAGAGGGTTGAGCTTCGAGATGTAGGATGGTGAGCCGGCTGAGGATTCGGTGGGTTGGGCTTGTTGGGTCTTTTGGTCGGCGGTGGGTGGCACGTAGGGACATGCTTGTGCTGAGTTCGTGGGCTTGGTGATAATCGAAGGTGGTGGTGCGGTAGCTGCGGCATCGCCGGCGGGCTTGTGCATGGGACATCCTGGCTGCGAAAGATGTCAGTCGAGTGCAAATGATTGCGACAAGTGGATGCATACAGGAGGAGCGGCGCTGGCTGACGCTGGCATGGGATGAGGTGCCACAGCTGCCGAAGGTGTCGAATCTGCCCAAAACCAACCCATTGTGTTTGCTTAATGTGTGTATGAAGAAGAGATGTCTATGCGAGAAAGGCAAACGTCGATTCCAAGTAGGCAGGCGAAAAAAAGTTGGATGATGCGTAAATAAAGATAAAGACGCGGAGCTCGGGAGTCTTCGGCGGCCATCGCTTTGCTGACCCGAAACTTGCTTGACTCGTGCGAAACCTCTTTAGATGTTTTCGAGCCATCTTATCTAATCTTATCAACGAACAGATGTTATGATGAATTCGTGAATACATTTTCTAAGCGGCTCGTACAAACTGCTCCTCTACTTTATGCTGCTGCCAGCCTTCCTTTTTACGATCCAGCCTTGAGGTTGGTGGCAAGAGTACCGGTACCTCTGCTTGAGAAAATGGCCATGATGCCAAAGCCCACGTAGAACAGAGCCAGAGGGTATGCGACTAAGCCTCGCATACCGGTCATTCTTCCAACAGCGCAGAACATGGCGCTGCTGCTGTATGTGCACCATGAAATTGCCAGACTCGTCAAGATGTAGCCGAGCAGTCCATCGAGAGGGAGTGCGATGCCGACGAAAGACGTCAAGACAAGAGGGAGAAGACAGTAGCCGAGAACAGAGGCGGAACGCCAGATGGTCAAGGTTGCTGAGAAGTGGCCACCGTGTGCGGATGCGGCATCTTGCTGTTGAGCTGAGGCGTCGGCGGGGGAGAGAGGTGGTGACATGAGCGACAAAATCCAGTGGAGTGAGATGCTGCCCATAGCTGCAAGTCCGTAAATGTAGCCAAAGTGAAGCTTGCCAGACTGTGACGTTATTAGCGACTGCTATACGTGTCCTCTTTTTGATAAGCTTACCAAGAGCAAAAAGGTGCCGAACAGCAGGAAGAAGAGGATTGGTCCTGCCAGATCAGAGTCGTCCATGATGTGCTGATCGATTCTAGCCAAGGGGTTCAAGACGGTAAGAGTCTGTCGCATCGCATCAGTAATTCGCATCATGCCGTCGTATATCCACAACATACCTTTGTCTTGATATGTCCAAAGTTGACTCCCAACTCTTCCAACAACGGAGGCTCTCCCGGGTATCCCTCAGTGCCAAATGCAGCCAACCATCCCATTGTCAAGCCTCCTTGTTCACCCATGCGTCCAGATACAGCCGACTGTCCACCAAAGCCTGCGCCATAGCTGGACGGGTATGCTGATGTTTGCGCTCCGCCATTGAATGCTTGGAAGGGTGTTGACGTGCCAGAGACGGGCTGGTTCGAGTATGATGATGGGTAGAATTGCAGGTTTTGTGCATTGCCGTACGGCTGCTGCTGTTGTTGCGGGTTGTAGTATGCCATTGCAACAGGTCGGGCGTGGTGAAGGAAACTTGTCGTGGATGTTTGGACAAGACAGTTGACTCCTGGTCCAATCCTCCAAGCTGTTATTAGCTTTTGCCAAGACCCCGCGCGACTGCCTGCGTCACCCAGAAGACACGTCTCTCGGGTCACCCTGGCTGGCCTCTTTTGATTCATCACGTCTTGTCCTTTTCGGCACTCATGCTACTGTCTCCTTGAAGGATTGTGATGCTGTTTATCCTGGCAACGAACCGCTGTCAAGGTGAGACGCTACAAACTGTATTGGCGGTTTTGTGTTAGACAATACTCGTTAATGTTTTGGCAACTTTGTGAAGTGTGTGATCGACGATGATAAATGTGTGATCGACGATGATAAAGACAAATTATATTATACTTATATAGCGATTATGGTCGATCGAGACTAATAACCGTCTACTCATCCTCATCATCACTGTCACCCATGACAATCTCGGGCACCACAAACTCATCATCGTCGCTGTCGTCAGCGGCAGCGGCTTGAGGCTCAATCGACTTCTGCCTCTTGTCCGCCATTCTACCCTCATCTTCCTCGCGTTGTCTCTTGTTAATATTCACCTCAGTCGGGTCTGCTCCAGCTGCCACCTGTCCCAGAGCTGCTTCGGCAGCATCCTCGCTTCCCTTTGTTGCACCACCTGAACCAGCGGCATTGGTGTTTGTTTGACCGAGTCCTTCTTGGACGTATTCTTTCAATGCCCAGTTTACGAGATTTTGCTCTTTGTGGGCTGTGTCGTTGCTGTTCCCGCTGTGAGACGATTCAGCAACGCGGGAAGTTTCTGCGACGACCTTTTCGGATCCAGCTTGTTCTTGCTCTTCTTCGTCGTCAGAGGCTGACTCGTCATCCTCGTCCATTGCGTCGGCCTCAGCTTCAGCTTCGGTGGCCTTGCGACCAGTCTGGAGAATTGGCATTCTGGGGCGAAGAAGAACTTCGACTTGAGGATCGGTGGGATATTCGCGAGCGAGGAGAGGAAGCAGACTGTTGCCCTTGCGAGCAGCCTTGGCTGTGGAAGTGTGGTTGAGTGTGCTTGCCATGACGGCGTCCTTGTGGCGAGACAGAACTGCTGTACGATCCATGGTTGCACGCAGAGCAATGGGACAGTGTTCTGCAGGAAGCTGACCAGAAAGGGTAGGAAGCAGATCCCATGCAGCCGACTTCAGACCTGCCAGCTCTGTCTTTGCAGAAGGCTTGGTGGTGCCTTGCTTGAGGAAAGTATCGGCATTCATGGTAGACTGTTGCTTGTTGCCATTGCTGTTCGAGGGGTCCTTTTCCTCGATTGTGGGCAGCAGATCTTCACAGCATGCAACGATGTACTTCTTCAGAGCACCAATGGCCTCCTTGTTGAGTGACTGACCATTGAGAACCAAGATCTTCTTTCCAACAACGTAAGTGGCGGTTCGGACCTCAACGTTGGCAGATGAAGCGTGGAAGATCCACATGATCTGGTCGAGGAAGGGTTGCAAGACGGGAGTGATAGCGTTGCCGTAACGGTCCAGGATAATAGACAAGACTTCGATGCAGGCAACATGAATTTGGGGAAGAACCTCGGTCAATGCATCACGCTCCTCTCTGACAGCATCGCGCTTGAAACGGATGGTGCTCTTTGTCGAGCTGGTCGAGATGGTGTTGGACATCAATCTGGTAAGCAAGTCCGTCACAGCACCAACAGAACCAACGACGGAAGCAGAGGTGGCGGATGCAAAGTAGGCAGTAAGCAAGCGAAGATGGTTCATCAGTCCTTGGTAGCCGGGAGTGATGAATTGACCAACGGGACCATCTGCAGGAGTTGTAGCATCCTGAGCTTTGGAGTAGAGGTCAGACAGGATGTTCTTGTTGATGAAGTTTGTGCCAGTAACAGATTGCCAGTCTTCTTCGATGCTCATGAAAGTCCTGTCGGCCATGGAATGTGCGCTGTGGAGAGTGGCAATGAGGGTAGCGTCCCACTTGTCGCTGGCACCGTTCTTGGGCTCGCATTGATGGAGCAGTACCGAGACACGGGAAGCGAGATCCATGATTTGGTCACCCGAAGCCTTGTTCTCAAAGGTAGTGGTAAGAAGCTTTGCGACAGCATCTTGATGTTGGCGGAAGATGGTAGGGTGGCGAGGCAATAGCTGAGTGAAGCAATCTAGAGTAGCCTTGAGTTCCTGAGGGGTTGAAGGACGAGCAGAGAGGTTGTTCAAACATGTAGAGACAAAGGTGGGTAGCGAAGGAGTGGTGATTTCTCTGATCAGAGTTGGGAACTCCCAGGTAAGCATGAAGATGCGAGTCAGAGTCACAATGGTCAGACATCTCAGAAGAGGAGGGTCGGGCTTCTTGAGAAGAATCAGGAGACCACGGACCCAACCAATGGACTTTTTGAGGGTTTCCCATCCACCAGCTTCGATAGCAGCCTTGATCAGAACGACGGCAGCCCAGCGACCCTCGACATGACGGTCTCCAAGTAGGGAAGTAAGCTGAGTGTTGAAACGGTGAAGAGCAATGGCAGCATCCGAATCCTTTTGGTTGGCTAGGTCCGGGCTAGTGAAGATGTCTTTGCAGGATAGTAGAGACTGAGCAGTCAATGCAGCAACCTGAGGAAGCTCAGCTTTTGATGCATTCGAGATGCGGAATGAAGCTGCTCTGAGCAGCGAAATTGAGGTTGCTTGAGGTGCCATGATCAAGTATCCAAGTCAACGGCTTTCCAGTCCAGTCTGGAATTGTGTTATCCTGATGGAAAAAAGAAGAATGCCAGACCCTTTGATAGTTTTCGGTGACAGGCAATATTTTCTGAGCAAAACGTGGGGAAATCAGGGACGGGCCCGTTTCACGGAGCGCACGGACGCGAGCCGGCAGTCGGGAGTCGGGGGGTGTATCCAGATGACGAAGCAGCGTCCACGTTTGGGAAATTGTTTGTGATCAGCTTCATGACTTGACATAGCCAATAGTCGCCATGAGTGTGAGTAGTATTGTGTCCAAGGGGCAAGAAACGTAGACTGATATCCAGGCGTCCAGGTGTCAGAGAGCGACAAGGCTCAACGCTACATCAGCAGCCTCAATGCCGCCCGTCTGAATGGCGCATGGTCCGACGTGCCCGAACTGGTCCGCAAGGTCGACAAACACGCCTCGCACAGAAGATGCCTCACTCTCGCCGCTACCTCCGAGGCGCAGACCGCGACATCGTCCAACCGCCGTCCTGGAACCCAAACATCGGCCGCTTCGCACACCAGCCTCCTCGACCAGACTCCCAAGCTCGTCCAGGCTATCGAGAGTGAACACAACCTACTAGAAGACGCCTTCCAGGCCAATGTCGTCCTTCACGAGATCTACTTCCTCCGTGCCGAGTGGTCAACAGTATTGGGCGGTCTGGACAACGACGTCTGGCAACACGTCGCTCCTTTCGCAAACTCTCCCGCAGACCTGAACCCCAATACTCGTCTGGCCTTGATCAAGCGTTGCTATTTCCTGGGTGTTGCAAGAGAACAGAAGATCTCCCTGGAGAGTGCTCTGTCTGCATACAGCCAAGCCTTGTCGGCCATTGATCAAGCTCCTGTCAATCTGGCCGCCCTATCTGAATATCGAACGTGGGCTGCTCGTCTGCTCGGTCGCATCTGTACTCTCCAGTCTAAACAAGGCCACACATCCACTCTTTCCACCGCCAACGCTGCATTGATCTCATACAGAGCATGGGCCCGTATCTGGAACGGCGACTCTTCTGTCAGGACAACCTCACCAAGCTATTCGCTAGGTCCATACGACATCTCCAACAAGGACGTGTGGGGCATGTACTACAACTTTCTATCCTTCGTGCTCGGTACCGATCTGGTCTACACTTCCTCAAACGAGTCACCTTTGGCCTTCCAGAATTCCGATCATACCATCAACGATCTGCCCAAGATGCGCTTGCGCCAAAGAACAGAGTTGAAACAGGTCGAAGCTGCCTATGAGAGCTTGCTTCTGTACAAGACCAAGTTCCCACAAGCCAGCCAGTCTAATGAAGAAGTTGAACGATGGGCTGATTCTGTCATTGCCAACTGGTCTATCCTGTGCGGTCCGAGATGGCGTGACATTGACTTGGGAGAAGGTGGAAAAGCTGCTGTTGGCCGTAGTACCTTGGACATTCTCTACCGTGCCGCGACCAAGACTTTCCACTCAACTTCTATTCTACGTCACCTCTTCTCTGTTCATGCCTCGCTGGCCGAGTTTGATCTTGCCATCAAGGCTTTCGATTCGTACACGGAGATCACCAGCAGAGCAAAGTCAAGAGCCGAAAAGACTGGTCACAACGAGCCAGGTCTCGACGGTGATGATCTTGTGGTTCTGACGGCCGCCCAGGCCATCGGTGTGCTCTGCAGATATGGGTCACAAGCAGAGGGTGAGAAGGCCATTGAGGTTGCCAAACGTCTGTCTGACTGGCTCAAGCAACCCCGTCCGACCTCGTCCATGACTGTCTCTAGAAAGGATGAAGACGGACGCCAGCCAGACAAGGCCGCCACTGACGCCGAGATATCGACAGGCGCTCTTATCTCCGCTGAGTCTTCTGTAGCCGCATATCGTGCCATTGGCGAAAGCCAAGCAAACTTTGCAAGATTGACCCATGACCCAGCACAACGATCAGAATTTAGAGAAAAGGCAATCAAGTCATTACGGAAAGCTGCCGAACTTTCACCCAACGGCAACTTGGATCCCGAGACTGCTCTCTTGCTAGGTACCACACTGGCTGAAAATCGTCAATTGTTACCCGCCACTCAAATTGTCAAGTTTGCTCTGGCTTCATCGGCATCAGTGGAAGAATCCGGCGGTGTTGTTGAAAAGAGTAAGATGATACCCCTATACCACCTCATGTCTTTGCTCTTGACTGCTCGAGGTGACTACGAACATGCATTGGAGTTCTGTGACGTCGCTTTCGAACAGTTCGGTGGTTCAGACATCATGTTCGGAGAATCAGAAGGTGAAAGTATGATTTTGCAGATGGAAGACTCGGAGAAAGAAGGACTCCTACAACTTCGCCTGACACAGCTGGCTCTCACTGAGATGCTGGATGGCTCTGAAACAGCAGTTGACGCTGGTTCCCAAGTGCTTGCTCTCTACAACAAACTTTTCAGCTCGACAAGTGGTACATCACCGCCACCCAACGATGTGGTCGCTCCTTCTGCGGCATCGTTCGTCGCCCCGTCTCTCAAAACGCAAGGAACGTTCAAGAGTGTCAGTGGCAGCATTCTTAGACGTTCAAAGTCTACGAGAAAGAACACAGACGGTCTTACACAAGAAAAGGATGTGCCACCTCTTCCTACAGCCAATAATGGAGCAAGCGCAATCTCGACACCAGCACAGACTATTAATGAGAACAGTGCTGCTCATGAAAAACATCACAAAATCCACTTGCCACATCACCCTCTGAAGCATCTGCATCACCATGATCATGCGACTGATCCCGAGAAGAATGCTCTTGCTCAACAGCAAGCCCCTCCCGTACCCCAGAAAGATGGTTCCGACCAAAACCAATCGTTACGTGGTGTCGCACATAATCTTAATCACTCAACACAACCGGCTCCTCTTGGGCACTCAGATCAACCGCCGTCGCAAGATTTACGTCTACCCGCGCCACCCCCGAGCATCGCCTCAGCGGCACCTCGTCCTCGCTACAACTCTGCCAGACAAAAGCGCCACACAGCATCTCTACTCGTTGAAGTCTGGTTGCACATTGCCGGCCAATACACACGAGGTGAATTCTTTGATGATGCTGAAGGCGCAATAGACGAAGCACACAAACTTGCAGAAGGCTTCCAGCACGCCGTCGCAAAAGAAGACTCTTCTGCTAGAGCATTCGACGAGAGAGGCTGGGGTGGTGGTCGCAGTGTGAACAGATTATGGGCAGACGTATGGGCTGAGGTATGTAAAGCCGCTTTCCTCACAATCATTTGACGACGTGCTAACATTGCTTCCAGCGCGGCGCTCTGGCAGCAGCTAAGAACTACCCCCACGATGCACTCGCCGCTTACGAGAAATCACTATCGCATTATCCGGATCATCCCGCAGCAATTGTAGGCATCAGCACCATTCTGCTCGATATCTACGCGCAGAAAATCCCTGCTGAAGTGCCTCTCCCTAACTCCATCGCCAAATCTCCCCTGCCAGCCACGAATCCCAAAGTGTTGCCCACAGATCCTACGCCATCCGTGGAAGTACAAACGAGATTGGCGGCAAGAGATAGAGCATACTTCTTACTTACCTCGTTGACCAAGAGCGGAGAAGGCTGGGATGATAGTGAGGCTTGGAGTCTACTTGCTAGAGCGCATGAAGAGAGTGGACAGATGGAACGCGCGAGAGAGGCATTGTGGTTCCTGGTCGAGCTTGAAGACGGAAGACCTTTGAGACCTTGGGGTGTTGTTAGCAGTGCGCTCTGAATGGTTAATCATGAGTAGTCGTATGTGTGTATAATGTCGAGGTGACACAAATATAGGCCTAGCAGTACCGAATTTTTTTGCCTCATGGTGAAGTCCTCTATTGCTGGTTGTCGCAATGCATGATGGTCTTGATATTTGAGCTTGTCTCGACTTGAGCGCAAAATACTACTGGGATTATTTGGCAAATACACGAAGGATGAGTTTGCCCTTGTGCATGCTGGATGGAGGGGCGGACGGCTTCGCACGGACCGCAAGTGACAAGTCACAAAACAGCTTTCTGTTGGCATTTACGGACATCGCGATTACATCAATATTTCACACGATGGGAAGGTTGTACCGGAGCAATAATCACACTTCCGAATATCGACAGATGCTTTGGTGTAGTCGGATGAGCATATACGCCTCTTGACGAACAGATACCAAGGAGTCTATCGATATAGTCGTCGCTTGTTGTCCACAGTTGAAGGTCATGTCGAGTCTTCTAACAAAACGCCGCTATAACGCGCTAACACTCGGGGAGACCCCTCGCTGCATGCTCAAGCGAATGTCAAGCCCTAAACACTTTATTGGGGGACGGAGTCATGGCCATCTCGAATTTTACCGTCAACTACTGTTGGACTGCAGAAGTAGCCTTATATTGGACCGATCACGCCCTTCCAAACGCAGATAACCTCACCGCATCAAGAATATGAGAAAACCTATAAGTTCCATCCATTCACTCTCAGCGAATTTGGAAGACTTCAACAGGTTGCCTGCCATTTTTGACAGTTTACAACCTGCGTTTCATGCATGATGCCGAATTCTGTCGTTCACAAACAAAATCTCTGGGAAGATCAACATGACCTGACTTTTGGTCAGCACAGCACACTCCTCCGCTCGGATGAAGCATCTTCGGATCAAAGGAAGTTACACTGGAAAGGGTCTTCGTTACTAGTCGCAAGCTTGGTTGTTGGTGTTGGGGCGGCTACGGCTCATCATCTGCTGTACAGCCATTATGATGGCAAACCAGCACTCCCGACCGACCAAGAGAGACTTCACTTTGGGGGCCTCGCATTGGCTCGAATTGTCTCCATGTTACTGACACTCGAAGCGGGTATCGCATTCCGACAATGGATATGGCGGCTTTTGTGACGCAAGAGTCTTCCCATAGGATCTATCGACACACTGTCGGTTCTGGACAGCAGCATGTTTGAGCTGATCACGGGCTGGAAAACATGGCCTCTGGCTACTTTTGCTATGCTTTTAGCAGTCTTCTTGAACTTCATTCAAGTCCCATCTCTGATCTCGCCTGGGTCCCTTTCGACAGATGCGGAGTCAATAGCAATTGCTCGTACACACTGAACTATCTGGCACCCACACTGCAATGCAGCTCCATTCCGCCTCCAGAAATATCGCCAAGATTCGGATCTATGGGGGGTTATCTGCCACAAAATTATACCTCTGGTGATGATTACATCGGAATGTTCTTTATGGCCTTTGGCGGCACAATCGTGGAGAGGACGTTCAAAGACACCAACTCATCCGTCTACAGAGATTTCAACATGACATTGTTGACCGGTGTGAGTCCCGTCACATACCAATCATGGGACTGTGGCTTCTTCAATACCTCCATGGCTTTCAACTTCACTTACACGGGCCAATCGTCTTCTCAAGTTGTCCTCCAAAAGCCTCCCACATATCTCAAGGAAATCAACTTCGGCGCCAGCATCTTCGACTATGACACATATCTAGGCCCGAACTCCGTTGAAACATACTGGACCCAGATGACAGGCTTGTTCGCAGGAAAATCAGGGTAAGGCAAGAGTAAGGAGAAATATTTGTGCATCGTTGGTTGTAGCCTGCTCGCCCAAAACAAGGCAAGAACGCTTCGGAAGCACATGCAATCAGACAGAAAAGCTGACTTGTGTTCGAAAGTTATTCACATGTCAGCAGTGCGGATGATTGTGTTTACCTACATGTATCGCGACTTCCCGAAACCAGATGCCAAGCCATTTTGGGGGGCCGAAACATCTTCATCATTCGCTCCTTCAACAACGATGTTCAAGACAACAGCTTCATCATTACCACTACAATTGGGTCCATTGCTTTGCAATCATCGTCCTTGACACAGTCTGATGATGGCAGTCCGACCAAGAATATCCATCACTACAAGGTTTCAACACGCAACGACCGGTCAAGCATCGTTGGGCGTCAGTGGAGTGTTTTCCATTGGCGGAATTTTGGTTGACCTGTGACTGGCATGCATAACCCTAGGGCGTCAATCACATGTGTTTTAAGCCACATCCACCGAACAAGGTCGGCGATAAGGAAACCTGGAAATCTGCTCTCGCATCCTTCTCACGCATGTCCTGCTCCCGCAAGCACAATGTTGAGGTATACATCGACATGACCAGATTCACGAAAGGTCTTACCCCAAACACTCTGTCGCCCTAGAGCGTACGAAAAATCAGAGATCACTTGTCTCTTTCGAGTACCGCTCCTTTAACGACATGTCTCAGTCTTGCGGTCCCGAGCACTCCGAGGCTTACACCGTGGCATGGATCGCGGCACTACCACACGAACGAGCGGCGGGAGAAGCCATGTTTGACGAGGAATATGAAGATCCACCAGCAGATTTCATACAGAATAGCGGCGACCCCAATGCTTATTCTTGGGGCAGAATTGGAAAACACTATGTCGTCGTTGCAGCGCTTCCGAGTGGCGAATACGGGTTGACGCCCACAGCTATAGTGGCTCAAGGACTACGCTCATCACTTCCCCATGTCCGCATTGGTCTGTTGGTCGGGATCGGCGCAGCCGTGCGGGAGATACTTGACAAGGAGGGCACGACTGTCGATCAGCGCGACATACGTCTTGGTGATGTTGTTGTCAGTAGTCCCGAAGGCACCATCGGCGGTGTCGTGCAATGCGATCTCGTCAAAGCGCAGACTGTAGATGGTAGCGAGGTCTTACAATGTCACGGCTCCTTAAACAGTCCACCACTAGCTCTTCGCACCGCCTTGGCCAAATTACAGGCTTCGCACTTCAAAAAAGGCTCAACAATAAATGCGATCATAGCTGAAGCTTTCGAGAAATGGTCAGAGATGAAAGACAATTTCTATCACCCAGGCTTGGAGGGAAACGAGACTAATAGAAGGACGGATACCTATCACTCGCGTGGTGGGACCTCAATCTCGAACGAGGCCAGAAGAAGTCCAAAGATCCATTACGGCACTGTGGCTTCGAGCAACACCCTCGAGAAGTCAGCACGTCATCGAGATGCAGTACTGATCAGACTGGCAAAAGAGAACATCAACCCCTCGTGCTTTGAAATGGAAGCCGCAGGACTCATGAACAACTTTCCTTGTCTGGTGATCCGAGGTATCTGTGACTACGGTGACGAACACAAAAACGATCACTGGCAGAACTATGCAGCCATCACCGCCGCTGGAGTCGCCAAAGAGCTCTTGCGATGTGTCAATGTTCAGCAGGTTCAAGGGACTCAGGGGATAGGTAATTTGATCTTGAAGAGACGTGAGTCTACGACACATCTGTTCGACCTTCATGTATACTAAGTGATATAGTCGATACAATTCATCAAGCAGTCGAACGGAATCGAGAAGATGTTTCTCGTCTGAAGATGAGTGCGGATGTCCATCGACGTCGGCATGTGCTTGATTGGCTGTGTTCGTACGACTACTCGACACAACTTGAGGACCACAGTGCTAAACACCTACGTGGGACCGGTCAGTGGTTTCTCGAAGACCGGAAATTTCTCAGTTGGGTTCATGCTGACCAGTCCTCGACTCTGATTCGTCCTGGTGGGCCAGGCTCCGGAAAAACCATCATCTCTACCCTTGTGATTGACTACCTCCGGAATGAACCAGATTTTCGTACGCCTATCATATTCTTCTTCTACGACTATCAGCGGCAGAAAGAGCAGACATTAAAGCATTTTGTGGAAACCCTATTGCGACAGCTCGCATCTCTAACCCCGAAAGTATTCAGAGCGGTCGAAGAGCTTCACGATAGCCACAGGCTTCCACCCCTTTATCAGCGACCTTCGTTAGAGGACTTACAGTCACAGCTTCGAAGCGCGTCCCAAATCATTGCTGGTGTGTTTGTCGTGATTGATGCTTGGGATGAGTCTGAGACTGTAGAACGCGTGAAGTGCGTCAACATGCTGCGTGATTGCTTTTCACGGTGTGTTGTCCATTTACTCGTTACAACACGAGACGATCATGAAGTACAAGCGCTTTTTGCTAGTGACCCTGCCCTCAGAATCCAAGCCCATGTCGAAGACCTCATGTTGTACACAACAAAGCGAGCTGCCGAGCTCGCTCCGAACGTAAGAAGTAACAAAGAAGAGCTAGTGAAGAAGGTGATCGAAGGAGTGGTAAATGCTTCCGAGGGCGTGTGAGTACAGTGGACATGCCAATCACATTGAGTCAATGTTGACTCATTCACATCAGGTTTCTGTTGGCTCGCCTCCATATGAATTCGCTCAACGATCGATTGACCGCAAACGAGGTTAAAGATACGCTTAAGGGACTACGAAAGAACACTGGCTCATACAGCTTGGCTTATGAGGCCACTATGGGAAGAATCAACCAACAACACACCCAACGTAGTGATCTCGCCCGGCGAATTCTCGCTTGGCTAGTGCATGCAAGACGACCGTTGAGTTTTGGAGAGATCAATCATGCACTTGCTACACAACTTGGAAAAAGCTCGATTGACTTTGGTGACACATACGCCGAAGAAGCTGTGCTCTCGGTGTGCGCAGGTCTAATGACACTGAACGACAAAGATGGGACGCTCCGCTTGATTCATTACACAGCACAAGAGTATTTTCAAGACACCTGGATGCGGTGGTTTCCACATGAGAGTGTGGTAATCGTAGACAAATGCCTGGCATATCTATCATTCGACGAGTTCAAAGGAGGTCCTTGCGTTGGTTGGGAGGCCTTGCGCTTACGAAAAACCCACTATGGACTACTCGAATATGCCGCGAAACACTGGAGCTCCCATCTCGGAGACCAAGATCGTCTGGCAGAAGTAGAGAAAACGAAGACAGAAACGGTAATGTCTTTCCTACAAGACGCGTTCCTAGTACAGAGTACAATGCAAGCAGTGCACGAAGATCTTTACCTTGGCATGCACGGTATTCATCTGTCAGCTTTCCTCGGTCTCAAAGATCTAACGATGCTTCTCATCGAAACGGGACAAGCTGCAGACATTGAAGACGCCGTTGGACGGACACCACTATGGTGGGCTGCAGAAAAAGGATATGTGGACCTAGTCACAGCACTGATACACACCCAGAGCGTGGACATCAACAAAACAGAACGATTAGGAGTCAATGGAAGTTTATGCCAAACGCCACTGATCAGAGCAGCGGAGAATGGGCACGAAGCGGTCGTAAAAGTGCTGCTGACCGAAGAGCAGATAGTCGTCGACGTGGTTGAGCTATTTGAATACACCGCACTATCACGGGCAGCGCACAATGGATATCAAAACATAGTCCAGATGCTGCTAGACACCAGATGTCTCGATGTTAACAAAAAGGATAAACTCGAACGGACGCCACTTTACTGTGCGGCCGGGAATGGACACGAAGGGGTGATCAAGATACTCTTAGCGACCGAGGGGGTCGACATCAACTCGGAAACTCGCCGTGGTCGGACCCCACTTTCTCACGCGGCGCAACATGGGCACGAAGGGGTAGTCAAAGCACTCTTAGCGTCCAAATGGATCAACATTCGCTCGAAAGACTGGTGGGGTCGGACCGCACTCGACTGGGCAAGAATCGAGAAAAAAGACAGCGTTGTGGCCTTGCTGATGGCCGCGGGTGCATCTGATACCTTAGAATCGACGAGGGAGGAACGACCGAAAGAAGTAAGCACGCGAAGCTCAGAAAGCAGAAGATGACATACGGATGACAAAGGATTGATTGAATTCGAGATGCAACTGCCAACAGCCAATGTGAGAGGATAACCTCCTCCTTCCTCAGAACGATACCTCGGCATTCCACTTGCTTTGTATATACTGACAGCCTATCGCTCAGAGACTCTAGTAAGAAGTCATAGACATTTGTAAATTGGAATCTTCTCAAGAGTTCCGATTGCATTGATGATGGATCACAGCTTCATAGACCTTGATGTATCTCCTTTTTTATCTTTTCATTCACCTCTTTCTTCTCAAGTCCAACCGTCGCTCCGTAACCGACCAATTAGAACCATGAACACTTCGATTTGGCGGTCTTCTAGAGCAGGTGACGCTCTTCGATCTGTTGCGGTACCCACCATCTGTTGATCTGTACCTTATAGCTCTTGAGTATAGTGCCGCGTTCCCTAAGGTTTCAGCGGTACAAAACCCTGTAGTTGCCTGAGGAATGAACAACTCAGACATAGTTCAGCCGAGTGATGATAGCTGCAATACTTGAGGGTTTTCGAAATGCCGCAATGTGTCTGCGGAGGCACAGCGCGTGCTGGACCGGAAGGTTGTTCACCCCCGTGACGAAGTGACGAGCACACCAGATATGTATATATATATTCGAAGACTTCCTAACGACCAGCAAACAGTTCATCCGGTATCCACAGCCTTTTTCCGGACCACTTTCAAGTTCACCCAGAGAGTGGCTTCACCAAAGACAAACCCCGTGCCCAAGACGAAGGCCTTCGTCGAATTGGACTGCATCTCTCTACCGTAAGCATTTTTAGTCAAGTCTCAAGTGATTGATTGACTTCGAAGAGAATGGTTTAGATGTCCTTGTGATTATAGTTAAGCTAACCTAAGTTAAGCTAAGCTGTGTTATACTGTGTTATGTCACATTCAAAGCAATAGTGGTGTAAAAGGATGATCATCCATTGCAACCCTAGCATCATGGGAATTCAGAAAATGCTTCAATCCAGAAGAATGACTTCCCTGCCTTCATCCCCATCTCCCTGGCTCGTGCCTCTGACGACTCGATCCAGATTCACAAGAACCTGCTGCACACCCTGGATTTCAGCAACAACACCACTTCTAAACCCCTTGACGCCTTTCTCCTCCAACCCTTTGCCTTTCCATGATTTCTCCAGCAGATCCAAAGATTTTTCCACATCTTCTTTTGCTATACCTTCTGTTTGCAAAGTGATGGTCCACACATCTGTTCCTTTGACCCTCTTCAGTTCTATTTCCAACGTCATGGCAGCAAGAGGAGGGAGGAAGGCAACACGGAAGTGTACCAGTGAGCGGATGCCGATTTTACAGCTCTTTCCACTGGGATCTGCAGCTTCGATGGAAGAAATAGCAGTCAGCACCGGTAACGTCGCCGTCATCAAATCCAGTAGATTTTCAAATTTTCTCGCTTCTTCCAAGGCCGAAGCCGTCGCACCGGTAGAAATAAGATTCTGCAGCAGTGGTAGAATCCTGCGATGGGGATTCGTGGCCGCCGTATCGTTTGTGAAGCGTAACTGCAGTGGCGTAGTAGCCGATTCCGCGAAGAGAACCGCCGCAGATAATTTCGGCTCAACCTGATACGCAAATACCAATCCTCCAATCGCCACTTTTTCGATGGAGAAGTTTCGGCTTTTGATTGCGGAGAGACAATTCGCAAGTCTTTGGACGCGTGCCAATTTCTGCACTATTTGGTCGACCAGAGCGACTCCGAAATGCGTTCGTAGTTGAAGAGCCAAAACACCATTAGGGCCGAAAACCATGTCAGAGGATGCGTTGCCCTTGCCGATTAGAGGAGCGAGGACTTCTGCCGTACTTGGGGCAAGTGTGGTTTTCAGAATATGCACCACTTTTACTGCATCTCTTTCGGTTTCATCGATACCATGATGCGTCAAGACCATAGTGCTATGACACCATGGTTTCCAAGTCTTGCGTTCAGTGGTGGAAGCTGGTTGCATGACGTCTTCGAATTTGATGCCGACGATTGCAGTGGTTTTCGATGTGGAAAGAGGGGATGTGTTGGAAGAGGTTGAAGAAGGAGCAACATGGCGAATCTCGTGGCTGAACTTGGAGTTGCGGAGTTGGAGGGAGATATTCGAAAGTGAGACTTGCGCGACAGCACGCGACTCGATAAGCATCAGTGTATTGCGGTCAAATACCTTTGTCGAAGGGGGCAGCGCCAATGTCTCCGCTGTAGAGATGACTCTCGAGGTAGGCGTCGACAGAAGTTTCACGATCCACCACTTCACGCCACTGAGAGAGATTGTAAGAGCAATAGCCCAGTCTTGTCCCCAGCCGTGACGAGTAAATGTGCTTCTTCGGATGACTTGCTCGGAGAAGACCTTTTGCACGTCGGGTTGTTTGTCGGTAGGCATGAGAAGCCAGCCGGCTTGAACAGCTTGGCGGGTAATGTGGTCTTGGACGAGTTTGCAATTGAGGTAGGAGACGATTTGCGCGGCGTCGATGGTAGGATCGGCGTTGAGTCGTCTTTCTACATCTATTGAGGCGGCGGAGACGGGGGAGATGGAAAAATCGCCGTTGACGGGAATGATACGAAGGGTTGTTTGTAGACCGTGTTGGCCTAGTTTCATGCTCAAAGAGCAAGCGTTGGGGTCGGTTGGTGAGGAGTTCAAGTTCATGTCCAGAGCGGACTTTGGTGGGGAGATGGCGAGAAGTTGGTCTCTGGCTTTAGCGAGACGGACGTTCATGTGAGCAGCTGTGACTTGGCCCAGAATATGCTCCATCGAAGGATTGGCCGGGTCGACATCAAAGCGTGTGTCGAGGACCTCCTTTCCTGATCTGAACCAGCGTATGTTCAATCTTGCAGGTGTGGAAGGTTGATCTAAGTTCTCTGCTTTCTTTCCTTTGAGGATGCCAATCTCAATCCAGCTCTTGCCTCCGGGTTGGCCAGTCCAGTATTGTACGATGAGTGATCTGTGAATGGGCTCGATATGCAAACATTCCGTCCATCTTGTGCGTGAGAGTTCAAAGGCTTGTCGTCGTAGTAGAGTGATCTTGTGAGTCAAGACGAATCCATGGAGGAAATCGTAGGCGGCAGAAAGTCCTTCGAGCTGTAGTATTTGATTGACCTTGCCTTCGAGATTCACTCGAGCAAAGCCATCGGGAAGTGGAGGCGCATCGGAGAAGAGGAATCGAATGTCGATAAAGTAGAATGGAGAAGTCGTGTCTTCGTCAGTAACAGCAAGATCGAGTTCAAACTCATCCGGCACAACAAAAGTAGCACGTCCATTTGCTATTGAATAGGTGCAGAAATGTGAGGGTAGTTGTTCATGCAGGTTGAGTCGCACGGAAAGAACGAAGTTCATGTCTCGCAATGTCTTGAGCAGTTTCTGAGCGGAAAGAGGTTTCGGCGGAAGATAACCGAGATCGGGTAGCCATGGCGCTTTGGATGTGGACAACAATTCGAGGGCTCCTTGAATGTTCGGGTTGGGCATCTTTGCACCAATCATGTTGTGTTTCATTTGCATGATGGCATCGCTGACGAGAGATGAAGCCTCATCTTGCTGTGTCAGGTACATCCTCAACTCAATCAACTTGTCCATGTCTTCCATGTTGCGCGCCCAGTCGGACAGGACCAGAGCCTTGATGAAGCGAGCCTGTTGAGTATTCGCGAAGTTCATAAGTCGCAGTTTCTTATCAACGCTTGCTTTGGAGACATCTGGTGCTGAACTGGATGCGCCATTTGTTTGTGGAGAGGCAATGCTCAGGTCGGCCATTTGTTCAATGACTTCGCTCAGTTCAAAGTAACATTGCTGTGCCATGCGGTCGAGCAGCGTACCGAATGACGAATACGTGTGCGACCAGTGCTCCAATTCCGGCGGCGATGCCTTCTCCTCCTCTTTGGTTGCGCCATTGGTGTAGCCATTCGAAGTGTCGATCGGTTTGGTGGGCGCGGTCGAAGTCATGGCGGCGGTGGTTGGAAGGGTGTTCAATCCGTTGGTCTTTGGTGCGGCATCGCTTTCCATGACGATGCGACCGGGCATGCTCCTCTATCGGTGCTGGAAGGACATGTGAAGCGGACGAGTCATCAACAACTCGACCGGGTGATGTCACTGCGCGACTGGCGCACGACGGATCGCGTAGGTGAAGGTCCGGTGGATGTCGGTGGAATCCAGAAAGGCGACAAGAATTCGGTCGGTGATGTAGCTTGCGCAAGATGGTGTGTATACGGATGCGCTTCCTTCTAGGAGCGGCTGTGAGGTGATCTTGACGGTATACAAAGACGCCGCATCAAACCCTCCTCCGCTTCGGATAATTCTCGGCAATTGCCATGTGTCTCACTGTCTCAGATGCCGCCAAACCTTCTTTCTTTGTCTTGACAGTCAACTCAAGTTTGCTTCACGTATTCAGTAACAGATAAATACTCATCGAAATTGTTAGCATGTCTTGTTGAAGTCGCTGTTTCGACTTGTAATTATGTACATGTTATGAGCAATGCGATAATGTCTTGTGGTGGTCAAGGCAAGAGTCAAGAGTTCTCCGTTCCCTCATCTCTCCTAAACCCTCTGCACAAGCCTCGGTCCAGCCTTGAAGAACCTGCTCAAACTCATCAAACTCCCTCCTCCAAGCACCAACACTCCAGCAAACACCCACACATCAGTGAATCCACTGCCATCTAGAATCCATCCGCAGATAGGTGTACCCAGCAACAGTCCAATACTAATGATACTGAAGCCCTGTCCCATCCTTGTGCCGATGAGTCCTCTGTTTGGTGATAGCGAGACGAAAACAGTAGGTGGTAGAGATACCAAAGCGCCAGAGAAGAATCCGTAGAGTATGCACTCGACAATCAATGCAGCCTCGCTGCGGACTGGGATGAGGCAGAGTGCGATGATACCGGAGATGATGCAGCAAGGGATAATCATGTTCAGAGGTCCAGTACGGTCGGCGATGAGATTGGGCACGATGCGACCGAACACCGAGGCCGAGTTGATGATGGACAAGGTGTAGAAGCCCAAACTCTCAGACGTGATGTTGTAGGTGATGCCGTAGCTTTCGATGTAGAAAAAGGGTGCATAGAGACCCATGAAGGCGAGGAAGCCTCCGAGGACGAAGAAGAGGTATGGCAGTTCTGTGAATGCCTTCAAGTCGAAGACAGCGCGACGAGCAGCTGGGAGCACACGCACTCTCATGACTGAGTTTGCGACAATGAGAGTAGCCAGAGCGATGAAGCCGATGACGCGAGTGGCCCATGGGAAGCCAATGCGAGGTTCGAGACGGTAGAAGACGATAGGGTAGATGACGCCGCCTGTAAAAATGTCAGTGATTACCCGGCAAGCGAGGATGAACATGCTTACCCAAACTACTTCCAGCAGCAGCAAGACCCATAGCCGTAGCAATCTTTGTGCTAAAGTACGTGCTTAAGATAGCAACCGACGGCACAAATAAGCATCCAGCACCCAGCCCAACACAAATTCCCTGGGCCAGAATGACCTGCCAGTATGTTGTAGCCAGCGAAAGCATCATGAATCCAAAAACAACGGCGAATGAGCCAACACTCAGCAGAGCGCGGAAGTATCCGGCATCATAGATAGGTCCAGTCAATGCTCCAACAAGCATGAGCAGGAAAGCTTGTACGGAACCAATCCACGAGATATCCGAGGGCGAAGAGGAGGCGAGAATGCCGGATTGATAGTATGTCTGGTATGCGCCGAAGGTGTTGACTGGAAACAAGTCAGTATACCGCCATATTTCCCAAATTCAATGCTTGCGACTCACTGATTCCCCAACTGTTGAAGAACAAGAAGAAAGCTCCAAGCACCTGCAACCAAGCCTTTGTGCCACCATTGGGAATAGCAGCAACATTGTTCACCGATACTGCCTTTCCTGACCGTATCGACCTCCTTGTGACTTGCTTCTCTACTTCTCCTCCATCTGCGAACTGCTGCGAGCCCACTCCATCCACCTCCTCTCCATGTTGAATTCCATGTGGTGATCTTTGTTGTGCTTGTGCCTCGGCAACATTGGGGTCATCGTACGGTTGCGTCGCGCCCTCGTTCAAAGCATTGGCCGCAATGATCTCTTTCTCCACATCTGCTGTCGTCGACGAGACAGAAGAATCATGGTCTTCATATTCCTCCTTTGTCGACGTACGCTGCGATGGCGTAGGTTGTTGTGCGTATTTATCCATGACGGATGTTGTTGTGCAGCCCCAGGTTTTCGCGTTGTCGCCAAGGAAGGATGTTTTTGCGACAAAGTTTACGTGCCAGTGAGGGAGTTCACGATCAGGAAGGCTTGCGACCAAATAGAGAAAAAACAGAGAAAGAGCAGTAGTTTTGAGTAGGTAGGAACAGTCCTCTTTGCCGTTCGACCATCACCCCCTCATTTCCAATACCGAAGTGAGAGAGAAAAAAACTACTTGTCATGGTACTGCCGAAGCGGCTGCGGCGAAATCTGAGTAGCCTGTGCCGTCATACCCGGGTGCTCGGTAGGTGGAGTCGGGCACTGGGGTGCTCTATTTTGCTTACACCTTTTTGCGACTTCACTTGCTTGGAAATCAGTCGCCGCCTACGAAGTGATGTTTTCAGTGAAGGTGATACGAACAGTTGATGAGCTGATCGTCGCTTTGTGTGCGCGTCAAAGAGACAAGACAAAGAGCACGCAACACATGGGATTCTTTGTCGCAAGACGCGAATGGAGGGCTGGCACAGGAGAAAGTCAAGAAGGCATTGTTGTCAAAGAAAAACTGTATATGAAGATAAGCCCCCGTACCATTAAAGGTACGAGTTCCCACCCACCCGGGCTTTGATTGAAGCAGCCCTGACTCCATAGTACTAATACAAGAGGTGGAGGATGTGAGGAAGGAGAAGAATACAAGATGGGAGAGAACAAGAAGGACAGGAGAGAAGACGGGGCTGCGGCCTCAAGCAAAGGCTACCCCAAGCTATGAACCTGCACATCGAGGTAAACCGGTTGGCGACCTCACTGTGGTGTGCAGAGCGCTGAAGCGTGTTCAAAGCCAGGATAGTCCAGACCCGAAAAGACTCACACAGCAAAGGAAATCCAGTGGGAAGAAGAGAGGGCTGCAGTCAAGCAAGAACACTGCCACAACAATGGCGCCCTACAGGGGACCCTAGTCACCAGGCCATGTAGGGGGCGAAGGCCGAGACAGTGTAAAGCGAGATCGTACACAGCAAAAGAAAGACAAAGGAGATGCGCTACCGCCCTGCAAGATCCCTACCACACCAGAGAGAGGCGCGTGCCGTCCGGGCACGACATGCGCAACTCAAAGATGTGATAGTGAAGAGCGAGGTCACATAGCTGGTGTGAGAGTGTGATGGGGATGGAAGGGGAGTCGCTACCGCCGAGCAAGACCACTGCCGTATCAGAGAGTCGCACCAGCCGCCCGGGCACGAAAGGAACGACTCCAGGATGCGACAGCGGAGAGCGAGGTCACGTAGCTGCGATGATGGTGGTAAAAGACAAGAATGAGTGTGAGGTAGATGGATGGTGATGGGTATGTGGATGGAGGATGATGAAGGTTGATGGTGGAGTGGAAGAGGAAGGTGGGAATGGCGGGTGCGCGCAAAGGTGCGTCAGTGAGGAGGAGCGGGTGGTCAAAGCTCATACCGCTGGAGAATTCCGGGACTCGAGATATTTCTTGGCATTGTCAAGCGACAGCGACCTTCGAGTCCCCAATTTACCGTCGGCTCTGAAATGGTACCGCCTCCCTCAGCGCTCGCATCAGCGATAGATGTGGACTGGACTGTCAAGGAGTCGTGCGTCATCTCGTGGAAAAACGACCCTGACAACTCCGAAGAGCAACTCCTTGGACAGCCATGCTCAATCACCATGTGGATTGGTTTCAGAGTCTCGGATCATTCTTGTGTTGCTTTGCTGCAAGTCACTATCAAGACCAAGTTCTCAGGAAGAGCAAAGTTCTTCGACTTCTTCTTGTTCGTTGATCCGCACCAGATTCAACTGGACGATGATAATGAGCCTGTCATTCGTAAGTCTAATATCTTGACATTCCTAGCTTTCGCGACGGAGAATATTAAAAAGAATCGACACTGCTCGGTCGCCACATTGGACTATGCTAACTTCATCCAGCGTCGCCGGGTGTTCTCACTTTGCTCCTTAAGGCCTTTCCCGTACCACCCGCAAAAGGATGGCTCCGTGCTTCTGTTCAACAAGAGACAATGGGCGACACACCTATGCAAGTTTTGATGGACCAAAACGGTACAAACTTCGACGGCACCTCCTTGCATCTTCTCATGCAGCTCCGAGCACTCTCTCGAGCTGATCGGTTCAACATCCATCTCAAGGACGATAAGAGCGTTCGCAAAGTCTTGAACACATTGAGGCACGAGTTCTCAAGCCGAGTCCCTCGGTCCAAGGTCATCCTCCGCAATGCGTATGCCTCGGGGGGCGTCTGGGATTCATGGGCGCAGTATGGCAAGGAAGTGGCTGGCGCGCACAAATTGGAACCGCCCAAAGACGCAGGTGAGTTGTTCCATTCGTTTTCTGCTCGCAAATCAAGTTAAACCCAAGGACAGAAGTTCTGCCGAGTTATAGCAAGACTGTAGCAGAGCCATCTGGTAGCTTACAAGCCCCTCTATCTGCGTCATCTTTGAAGCGCGCCGCTAAATCTCAGGAAGAGAGTTCCTTCCAAAAGCGGTTCCGAGAGTACAAGTCGCAACTCTCGGATTTCTCCCCCACCGAACCGAACACGCCCAGTACGACCCGCGGACATCCCTCCCAACAGTCAACTCAGGACGATCAGCCAATCCAACTTGACCACGCAGCTCAGGGCAAGGAGCTCGCTCAGGACGACAATGACGTCCAAGACGATGAATCAACCCAAGACGGCCAGTCATCTGAGATCGATCAACTCACCCACGGCCACGAAGCCACTCAGTATTTAACTCGAGCTGCTCAGTACAGGGCGGGTCATAGCCAACGTTCGGACCAGGCAGACCCCTTGTCCCCCTTACATGAAGCCCAACTTCCTCCCTATGCCGCTTCGATCACTTCCTCTGAGTCCGATCACCAACACGACATCAGACCAACCCTCTTTACCAGAGGCACTCAAAACCATGACCTCCCACCACTTACTTTGGCAGGCCTCGGCGATCTCATCACCGCAGCCGTGCAAGCCCAAATTCCCGCCATTGCTGCTCAAGTTCAGCAACACGTCCTGACTGCCCACATGAGAGCTCTGGCACAAGAATCCATTGCAAACTACCTCGCCTCACACATGCCACCCCTCATGCGAGGCTACTTGTCTGAACTCCAGGACGAGTGGGGCTCGGCCGCTCAAGATTTGCACGAGGTCAAGGACGAGGCTATCACAGACATACACTCCGAACGCGAGAAAATCCTGAAGGAGATACAAGACGAGTCACTGACCTCGTACGAAGACTTCAAGGAGAAGATGGAGAGCCTCAAGGACGACTTGTTTGTCGATCTCGCTGACAAGTTTACCGAGTTTGAAGAGGCGTCCAAGGCACGAGTTGATGCTTCACCCCCTCAGTACACCAGAGATCCCAAGGACGCCAAACACGCTGAAGCTGGCGGCAAGAACAGCACACAGGAAGCAGCCAAGCTCTTCCAACGCTACCACCAAGGTCCCTTGACCATCGAACAGAAGGTGAAGGTGTTGTTGAGCATTGCCAAATGGAACAACGCCGATGTCTTCATAGCTGCCGGTAAAAGTATGCAGGAGGCCCTGGTCAAGCACTGGGCCGGTGTTGCAGACTACGTGTCAAACTCGGCACCCATCTCTCTTTGAAGGGGCTTCGCTCTGTTCAGAAGAGGGAGTCCGCCGACGGCACAACCTACAAACCCTCGTGGCAACCCAAGTGCAACGTCAACGATGCTGCAGTCGCTGATTACGAGCGACGTACCAAGAACCAACATGCGCCGCCAAGGAAGGGCAGTTCCAAGGCGCGAACCGCAAAGCCAAAAACCAAGGCATACACAAAGCCAGAGAGCAGCAGCAACATGATCGAGACAGAGACAGAGCCAGAGAGGACTCCAAGCTCATCGCCCAGACCGACCGCAAGAGCTGAGCCTGCCGTTGCCGCCGTCGATCAAGCAGCAGAAGCCGAACGAGATCCGTTGAGTCACGATGGTTTGCATTGTACTGGCGCATCATTGGCGCATTGAATTGGCGCATTTGAATTGGAGCATGGAATCGGAGCATTGGAGCGGTGCATTGAATGGTACATAGCAAGGACAGGATGCTGGCATGAAGCGACTAATATCACGGCGTTGGGGGCACGGAGCCACATGAATCACGGCGTTAGGGGCAAGCATCTCATCCAGTGCATTGACACAGGATGAAGTTACGACGATGCACGAAGTCAATGTACCACAGCGAATTGAACATAGAGAAGGATACCCATAGCTATACAAACTCTCCCTTCCAACCTTTCCGCTTTCCCGAACATCTCTTTGTATTTTCATAGCTACATCCCTCGACCAACTGTGACGCTGAAGCAGTATCATCTCCTGATCCGCCTTCTTCCAGTACCTTCCTCTAACCTCACCACTTACACCACCTCCACCCCATAACCCTTCCCCTAACCCAAACAAAACACCCCAAAGCAACAACATAACATCCACCCGTAAAAACAGCCACACCCCAAAAATCCCCCTTGCCACCCTTCCCACCCCCGCCACCACAAACATCCAATATCCCCCCAGCCGCCGGCAGAGAAACCAAAACCCCAAACGCAACAACAGTGTAACAACTAGCATAATACCTGCCATAATCCCTGATATCACAAAGCTGGCCTAAGCAAATAGGGGTAAGAGATACATTACTGCCGCTTACGAAGCCAAAGATGATGAAGAAAACGATAAGCAGCACCGGCGAGTCAGAAGAGGAGAAGGAAGAAGGGGTGAGGATATCAGGAAGCCAAAGAGCAAAGATTGAAAGCACACACAGGAAAAGGGATACTATCATGGTGTTGTAGTGGCCGAATTGGTCGCCTAGGGAGCCAGAGATGAGGCGGCCGAAACAAGATGCAGCGTTCAGGATGGCGAGGAGTTGGTAGCCGAAAGCTGCAGAACCGGAGATTGTGGAGGAGGTAGGGAGGTTTTGACGAGAGAGGTAGTAAGAAGGTAGATAAGTGATTGGGATGAAGTACGCTAGGTCGATGAAGAGGACGCCGAGGGTCGTGAAGGCCATGGCTCCTGTGCCGTCGAGAAAGATGTGGTAGTCCGGGAGGGTGGCTCGCCAGGGGGAAATGGTATCTTTGCGTGTTGGGGTGGAGATTCTGCTGCGGCAGAGAAGGATGCTGATGAGGCAGAGGAAGAGCAAAATGAAAGCTGTGATTCGAATACACCAGGCCCAGCCAAGATGTGGAAGTAGACCCTGGATGAGAAGTGGAAACAACACACCGCCGACGCCGCCTCCTATCCAGGCAATGCCACTTGCGAGACCACGTCGAGCATCGAACCAATGAGCCACGCAAGCCATAGAAGGAGTAAGCAACAAACTCGACCCGAGTCCCGTAAGCAGAGAGAAAGCCAGGAAGATCTGATAATACTCTACTCCGTGTCAGTGCGGTGCAAACACGAAAAACAAGCGACAAACTCACCTGTACAGAAACTCAAACACATCATCCCAAGCACAGTACAACACATCCCCGCCATCATCAATATTCTAGGCCCAAAGACATCAAAGCATGGTCCCACCCACACACCCACGATCCATACCATAAAAGCATAGATCGAGAAGATCCATCCGATGGAAGTGGAAGATGAGGATGTAAGTATAGTGTTGGAGATTATGACTGAGAAGACACCGGTCGTGTTGTAAAGGCCGATAGAGGCAGTAAGACCACACCAGGCACCTAGGGCTACTAGCCAAGCTCTCGTGCCACCTTCTGGGTATGTCGTGAGATCAGAAGGGTCAGGCAATGAAGCGCTAGACTGTGCCAGGTCTGGAGGCGACGGCATGGTTGTGGTAGAGGTGGGAGACATAGCTGTATCTGGAAAAATGATGGTCTCTAACACTGGAAGCGGATAGAGAAAGGAGATTAGGGAGATTGGAAAAATGCAGGTGTTCGTGCTGAAGATCCAAGCATCGATGAATGAGTAGGACAGTTTTGGGATGGGACGGATGTTTATTGCGATTGATCTTGCTGATATGAACTTCCGAGTTTATGAAGACAGAGAGAAAATGAAATTACCTGGCTTATATATAACATACCTTTTACTGCTCAGAATACTGGTTGTTGTACTCGAATCAACCAATCATGGATCATTGTACTAGAATTGACCAATCAGCAGCGAGTGTACTCAAACTGACCAATGAGCGTCTCGTTATCGAGATCCTCCTTCGATCGTATTTTGTCCTGATGAGAAATTCGTTCTCAAGCCGCCATGGAGATCATTGTTGGATTGCGACATTGTATTCATGCTTGACAATCTCAATGCCGTCAGCAAGACGAGAAGAAGGAAGGCACGAAAGACGCAAGCAATCTTTGCCTGGCAAGCGTAATCGTCATTCTTGGCGTCGTCCCGCTGACTAATCTTGCCCATTGCTCCTTTCTTCGACTGTTTTTATCGTCTCAAGACAATCTATCGCCGAACACAGCGGAGTCAAAAGTAGTCTTATGCTCTGGAGAACCTTCTTTGGTTCACCAGAATGCACGTCAAACACGCGTTATCACCGAGCTGAAGTGCCCCGGCCCTTTCGAGAGAGAAATACTCGCGTACCTTCTTGCTTTGATCTTCGAGCTGTTCTCTACCACCAGTAGTCCGGATCAAGGATGAACTACAAACAAATCTAAACAACAGTGTCACTGCCTGATCATGGTTCTCTCCAACCCAAAAGAACGATGTCAGCCACCTTTAGCTATACAGCCGCTTCACCAACCCTCTTCAAACTGGCATGCTCTGACCCGTCGCATCACCCCCAAGATCCCCTTCTACTACGGTGTCTTGACGACAAACATCTTTTGCCGACCAACCTGCACCGCTCGTCTTGCTCGTCGCGTCAATGTTCGGTACTTCTCTACACCATCCGCCGCCAAAGCAGCAGGTTACAAGGCATGTCTTAGATGCAAACCTGACGATGAGTTGTTCATAGGGGATGCCGAAGAGGTAGTGATGAAGCTATTGGATGCACTGGGAAAGAAGATCAGGGGACTTGACGCACTGAGTAAGGAGGTCGGTGTTACTAAGAGTTATCTGTGCAGAGTGTTCAAGAGTGTCATGGGTATGACGATAGGCGCTTATGTCGAAGAGTTCGAGACAGGCGAAAAGGGTGAGAACATAATCGCATTGCCATCCGTTTATGAAGCCGGAATGGCTTACATACCGACACCGACGGAGGAGAGCATTGTTGCGGGAATCGCTAAAGATTCGCCGAACGCGAATGCCGACAGCAACACGCATACACATATCTCCAACGAGGAGATATCGAACGACCTGGACACAGATTTTGACCTTAACGAATGGATCTATACTGAGGACATTCCAAAATGTACGGACCTACCGACCCCCTAATCATCTGTTCTGTCACGACCCTCCCAGACAGTGAGCACTCATCTTCTGGCGGAAAATCTGTGGCGACTTGATTGTGCATCCGCAGACACTTTGATCGCTCTTGATACATCGAAACTAATTCGATTGGTACCGGCTCCATGTTCTCAAATCCTTTTCCAATGCGCTAGGATGCTGACTCATCTGCTTTCCTTGCTGGTCTCACCATGCAGTAATGCTCCGCCTTGGAGGGGGCGCCAAAGACTCTCGCATCGAATGGCATTATTTCCCGCACCTGGAAGCCCCATCTCTCGTACAGTCGTCTGCCTGGTAGCGTCGCCTCTACGTACATGGGCAACCCTAATCGATCTGCAAGATCAACGCCCCATTTCATTGCGAAAGATCCGACGCCGCGGCCCTGATACTCTGGCATTACAACCATGATACCCAGATAGACATGTGGTTGTTCCTCCATGATCTGCTCATGACAACGCTTCTGCATAATCCGAAAAGTATTCAACGCAAGCATGTTGACGCCCTCCACGTCCGACGAGACATCCGGAAGCGACGATGGTTGTTCTTGTTGCGCATACATTGGTGGCGTTGGATTGACCTCCCATTGTGCGGCGCCTATCACAGCTTTGGTCTTGATGTCGCGTATGAGCTGAACGTGATCGTTTGGATTGGAAAAGTCCTTTTCTGGACCGCGGCGAAGGAACATGTGGATGTGTTGGTTGTATCCTCCCGGCCAGAAAGCGGCACTCAGGCTTCCATCACTCGCCGCAAAGGTGTCGAAACGCAATTTGATGTATTCATCGACCTCCCAGAATTGAAGTGGTGTTGATTCGTAACTCATGGTTGTGGGTGGAACACTTGTGATCATTGAGCTGGGGTTTCTGTCTGTTGTTTTGTGTCAAGTGACAGTGTGCGATGAGGCAGATGGCAATTTTGCAGCCTCTCCATCTCGTCCTGGGCATGTCGCATGCTTCTTATATAGCATGCATAATTGTTTGCTACAGCCTGTTTAGCCTGATTATGCCGATCTATTCCAAATTGGGACACCGCATCACTGCCCCCATCAGTCAGCATACTACAAAATATCAGGTGATGTCTACACGGTCAATGTCGCATCTACATCCTTGTAGACACAACAAACATCAAACATCGAAAATCAAACATCGAAAATCATACATCGGAAAAACCAAAACAACCAAAGGCCTTTGTTTTCCACAAGATTCAAAACACCATCTCCAAATGTCACCACCAGTCGAAGAAATCCTAGCAGACTACGACTGGCAACCTGAACTTGTCGAACGCATCTCTTACCGCGACGTCGCTACCCCCATAAAGATCCATCCCCCAAACCCAGCGTGGCCCCAGATCTTTCTCGAAATCAAAGATCGCATCATTGCCGCGCTGGGCGAAACCGCTCTCTCTGTAAACCACGTCGGATCAACCAGTGTGCCCGGTCTCTCCGCCAAAGACATCATCGACATCGACCTAGTGGTCCAAGATTCCACCGATGAAAGCGCTTATGTAAAAGCTCTCGAATCTGCTGGCTTCAATTTTCTGCTGAGGGAACGTCATTGGCATGAACATCGATTCTTCTACACTTCTGCGCCGCAAGCGATAAATCTACACGTTTGGGGTCCAGATTGTGCGGAAGTGGCACGACATCAGATTTTCCGTCAACGTTTACTCAATCATCCTGGTGATTTGGCCATGTATGCTGAGTGTAAGGATGTAGCGGCGAGGGAGACTAGAGAGGACGGTGGGGATATGAATGAATATACTGCGAGAAAGACAGAGGTCATCAAGAAGATTTTGAAGAATGCTTTTGTGGAGTTGGGATATATCAGCGGCAACGAGGGCTATTAGATTACTATAGTGTGAGCATTTTGGTGTCTGTGGCCAATGTAGGTCTTTGGGGGACACCAGAATGAAGACTCAGCATGAAGTTCGACGTAGAGAGGTGTGCTTGTTAAAGATGTTTGCTCGGGACTAATTGTGGGCATACACGAAGGGTCCTATACAAGACAAAGATCAAGACCTGTATCCAAGCAGTTGCTGTACATTCACGGTTCCTCACACTCACCTTCGCTTACAGGACGCTGAGTGAGTTTGTTCGAGACTGCTACAGGGATGGTAGCGCCACGACTGATGCTGCAGGACGGGACTGGATGGTGTTAAGAGAGCAAAGAGGAAGTACTATGGGCCGATGTAGGGTCTTTGGTGCCGACATATCTGGATTTCAACATGAATCGCTGGAAGGCTCGTGATCAGGATCAGATATGCGAAAGTGTCGCAAGGAAGAGGACTAACTCAATGCCCAGTCAAAGAGAAATCGGACAATCATAGAGCAAAAACAAAGGAACACCATGAGCAAGAATCGAACCTGCGACCTCCTCGGATCTAGACTGACACGACGTTGAGTAACAACGAATGACTGCGCACGTGTTAAGACCACGGGTGTTTTAACCACTACACTACCACGGCTGAATTTATTAGAGCATAGAATCTCTGAAATATAATGGTTAAGGAAGACGACTTGTGATGACGGGAAGTTGAGTTTGTTTCCAGAATAGCAGTCTCGGCTTCCTCCACATGAGCATTGGGTGACTCATCACCTATAGCAATTCAACAGGACGACAGCAGGTATGTGGTTTTTGCATGCTCTAAGTCCGAGGCTTAAGCGATTGAACGAGTAGCAGTTTCAGTACTCTCGGGTCGAGGCAATAATCTCTCCAGTGATGTTTGCGATTTGAGAGTCCAGGAGTCCAATTCCATTGCGGCACCAGTATAGTAGTCAAAAGTCGTGGGCATATCTCTCCATGCCACAGCGTCCATAAGGTTTCTCGGGATTGACAGGTCCAGGTGGTGATCAGGACCACGCTGGGTGGTCCAAAGTGCTCCGAAAGCGAAAGAGACCAACGGAGTCAAAGGCCGTCGATTTTTCCAAGCAGCGTTCTGAGAGAATTGGTGTTCAGAAGTTATGCGGAATGGCTAGATTGCGATACTCAATCTGCAAAGAGAAGTGATGAACGTCACTCAGGGCAGGCAAGACACGGTCCGAGGCTCGAGTCGGGCGCGAGCAAAAGATCATCAGGTTGTTCTCCACCTGTGTGATTCGGCCATCCGTAAGAGCGCGCTCTCCGACTTGGCAGAGTGTACATGATTAACGAGGTCGTGGAGATCAATAACAAACGATTCTGCGTGTGGGTTGGAGGGTTGGCGGGAAAGGACCACTCGGCCGAAGCTGAACCCTGAAATCAGCCGAGGTTCTCCAAGACTTCCAAGTTCCCAACAACTCGCAAAGCTGTTTCTTCCACCTTGCGCCAAAGAACCGCGACGTGAATCGATCCGGGCAGCAATTGCAATATACAGAATACGCTTTACCGACAATGTGATCAAAGTTCTTCTACAGGCGCCATCAACCCTTCGACGCTTCCAAGGAGTTAAGCTTGTTGTTGAGGTTATCTCGAAGTGCCGCGACTCGTCTTCGCGTTTGCCCTAGCTGCCCAGCAAAATCCACACCCACGAAGTCCCTTCCTGACTCGGTTGCCTGTCAACGATGTCGTCGTCCCGCTCCCGGTGGCAGAAAACTCGGTCAGGCCGCCATTGGGTTCAACAACTCCTGAACACGTTCGTACCGTGAAAGGACAGTTGCGACAGATCAAGTCAAGATGTTTTTTTCAAGGCCAGCGCGAGTCGGTCCCATTAGAACGAGGATGCTACTGCAAGTAGGTTCCTCGTTGTTTCTGCGTTGTTCGTTCAACATCAGCCCTGCAAGACCCAGCTGCATGCCGACTCATGATCTGTATGATCGACTCACGATCCATATTAAGATCCACATCACTTGAGCGAGATACAACCCCAGATCTACAGAGGCTTACGCCCATGTTTCAGCGCAGTATGATTATCGACTTCCGAAGCCCATGCAACGTGCTTCGCTTTCGCTTTGACCGACAGATTCGGAGCTGAAAGACTGATTGACACGATCTACAAATATCCCGCAACTTTCCATTCGTCCGACACGCACAAATTAGCAGTATCAAGTACAGGCTTGGGAAGACTGTAGGCATGAAAAAAGATCAGTGCGTCCGTGAACTGAAGTTAGCGAACCGTTTATGGAGCTGCAATTGCCTCTTCCGAATGAACGAAGCTATTACCAATGCTTTGACCACCGCCGCTCAAGCAGGGCTTTCACTATGGCCCGCGGGTCTTGACTAGCACGTACATCTTTTTTCGAAGCGAGCGACATATAACAGGCGGACACCCCATGTTCGACGGTGAAGGCTTTTGGGCTCATCCTGCAGCCGTTCTTTCTTGCTTGGTCGTTGGTGAATATGTCGTCTTCTGGTGACTATCAAGTAGCCGCTTGTGCGGCTGGCTTCAGTCTCGGCTTTGGCTATCTCACAACAGTAAGAGCAATTCATCAAACCAGAGCCAATCGAGCTCCATGGCGGAGTGCCTATATCTGGATGATATGGGGTGAGATACTTGCGAATCTCTGTCTCGGCATTTTGACATGGCTTTGGCTCAAGGACATTGTCAAGAACGGGTATGTTCGATTATGATCGCACTCGAGACCATGCTGACGATCGATTCAGACCTGTCCTGCTCTTTTTCATTCTCTTTTTCTATGTTTTCGAGGTACAGTTCCTCATGCAGATCATCATCAACCGTATCTCAATCATCTCCGAGCGCAAGGCTACTTCGCAAAAGCTCAAGATTGCAACTGCTGTTGTCATCTCCTGCATCAATGCTTTAGTGTTCTGCATCTTCATTCCTTCACATCTGACACCCCCACCGAGCATGGTGTTCGTCCACATCAACAAGTAAGACCAATTCCTGACGAGCATGCTTTTGGGACATACTGACTCTTTCCAGATACTGGGATCGTTGTTCCAAGATTCTCATCATGCTTGTTGATGCCTTCCTCAACTGGTACTTCATCTATGTCGTCAAAGCTCGTCTGGTCAAGTACCATGGTCTTCGCAAGTACAAGCCGCTTGTCGCATACTATACTCGTCTTGGTATCATCTCCGTCGCCATGGATCTCATGTTGATCGGACTGATGTCTCTTCCGAACGGAATTGTGTTTGTCCAATTCCATCCTGTAGCCTGTAAGTCGTGAAAACAAACATCGTTGGGAGCAATAACTGATTATCTCAAAGACATGGTCAAGCTCAATATTGAAATGTCTATGGCCGACATGATCATCAAAGTCGCAAAGAGTAATGAGCAGGACATGAACTTTAACTCTTCATCACAAGGAACACCCTATCCAGGTCAAACTCAACGATCACAGCACAACCACACCTTCAACGAAGACCTCGACGATACAAAAATCCCTACTAATGGTGTCACCAACAACACTTTCATCGGTCACACACAAGGAGACGAAGCACTCCGAGAAGACATCAAGGGCATTGCTCGCCAAACAGAAGTCCAAGTCTTCGTCGGCGATTCAGACAGCGAAAGTCGCTCCATCGACCTCGAGCAGGGCAAGCCGTCCGCCAGAGATTTCACACGCGATAACAATCGCAACAGCCGTCTCTCAGACGATTCGCAGATTCCCATGCATGATATGAGGAGTCCTACCGGTCGTGCAGCATAGTTGCGTCCGTCGTCTTTTGCTTCTCTCGGAACAACAGTACTGCTTAGCATCCTTCAATTCTCGAGCCTACACTTCTGTACATACACTCAAAATATTCCTTTGTCTCCAATCATATCTCGACTTTTTCAATCCTAACTTCCCACATGACGGCTTCAAGTTTGCTCAGATGCTCAACCCAATCTCAATCTGCCGCCACATATTACAATAGCCCTGAGCAATATTATTACCATCACCATCATAAATTGCGGCGCCCTGCGAGAACTGCGAGTCATGGATACGTGCCGGGGTACCGACGGGGTGGACACGCAATCCTTCGCTCCAACGGGGAAAATGGACCATGACTCGTACTAGCTGGGTGGACCCCTACCAAACTCCAGGAGTAAGGATGTTGTGGTGAAGGGGTCTGGCTAGTCTGTTTTTGGGTGTATCCTACGATGGAGAGGGTGGCTTGTTTTGCATGGAAAATGCAAGTGTGTTGGTGGAGGGTCAAAGGATGGTTTTTCTTTTGCTGAGGCTTAAGGTCAAGTGCCAGATGAGAAATGCCAGCTCTGCTATCAAGATTGAAGGCAAAAATCTTGAATATATCTGTGCCTTTCTTTTCCGATCAAGCTTTGTATGCTATAGTCAGTCGCATACAAGAGTGCTATGATTCTTCCAAGTGATGTTCATGTCTTTGAGACCATCAGAATTGAATCTCGAGCAGCCCTGTTCTATGCCAGGGTCATATCCACAACTTCCTGTACTTCATTGTTTGAGTAGATTAGGCGAGGTATTTTTTTGCAGATTGGGCAACAATAACCACCATTAGTAGCAAACAGGGTTATTGGAATGATAAGTCTAGAGTACACTGATGCTGATGATATCCAAGTTGACTTACTTTAGAAATCAACACGCATAAAGTTCTGGTCAAGCATCCTGAGGCATCTGCACGTGGCATACACATGGCCTCGTTGAAGCCTGAACTTTGACTCGAAGACGTCCAAGAACATCATAGAATATTAGAGTCAATACCCAGATGGGCCAAGAAAGATGAAGTCATTCTTTTCTTGTCTTACTGACTGCTTTGGCGTTGAAGATGACTACTTCAACAAAAGCCCGTCCCATTTCGAGGTCATATCAAAGCACCAAATGACCGACCAGAATATCATTCTTTCGACTACCGAAAAGCAGGAGAAGAACATCGACGAAGCAACGCCTAGATCTTCTCCAGATGTTGAATCACAAACCATACCCGACGATAGTTTCTTCGCTCACGTCTCCACCCGCCTCACCACCCACCTCCACGAACCCGTCTGCTCAACCTCTCATTTCCTCGAAGCCGAACTCCTACTCCTCTCCTTTGCAACCGGCATCCTCGACGGCGTATCCTTCCCCGAATTCTCCTGCTTCACCTCACGCCAAAATGGAAATACCGTTCTCTTCGCTATCGCCGCTTTGAAAATCCCAACACGTGGGTCTGAAGCCTTGGTTGATGCCTCTCATGCCGCTGTTGCGTTATCCATGTTTTCCGCTGCTGTGTTTTTGCAAGGGCAGGCGGCGAATTGGTTGGGGTGTAGGGGGAGGAGATGGTGGCTGCTGCTTTCTAATTTCGTGCAGGTGATGTTGGTTGTTGGAGCGGCGGTGATCGCTTCCTTCAACATTCAACCGGATACAAGACTTACACAATCGACTCTGGCGTTGTTGGCGTTATGTTCAGGGATGCAAGTCGGTCTTGTCCGTGGACTGGAAGTCAAAGATATTACTACAGCGATGGTGACGGCTAGCATGGTAGACCTCCTCATCGACCCTTCCATCTTTGCATCTCTGCGTAAAAACAGAATTCGCAATAGAAGGGTTGGTTTTATATTGGCGTTGATCGCGGGGAGCTTTGTGGGGGGAAGTGTTTGGAAGTTTGTGGGTGGGGCGGCGGCGCTGGGGTTGTGTGCGGGGATTAAATTGATTGTGTTGGTCTTGTTGTGGTTTACTAATAAAGCTGCTGATGATGAGGGGGCCGGGGATGGATTGGTAGTGGGGAGTTTTTGATCGTTATGGTGGTGTGTAAAGACAGATGCATGGAGACGAATTGTTGGAAGTCTGGAAGGAGATTGCATATCGCTGTAGCGACAAGAGTGTCCGAAATCAATTTCCTGAATGGGAAAACGTGCTTGTTAAATATTTGACTTGAATTCGATTGTATAGGGTATTCGTCAGGATCTACAAGTTGTTCTTGTTAGACGTCCTTGATCTTTAGTGTAAAGATGGCAAATATCAACCAAACACTTGAAGCTATCGGCTGCCTAGTCTACACGAAGCATCCCACTTAGCCCATCGCGAGCAACAAACAACAACTACTCATCATCCTGGACATCGACAACCGTCTGAGGCCACTTGCGAGGATTGACCTTGCGAGTGAACAAAATGTCAATCTCACGGAAAGATCTGTCCTTCATCTCAGGGATCCAGATCCAACTCATGACCGTGCAGATCAACGCAGTACCAGCCCAGATGTAGCCACTCTTGCCTCCAAGATTCCACTTGTCGGTGTTGAGCATGTAACTCGCGAGGAAGATGCAGGGGATGTTGACCAAGTAGTATGCGGCACGTCCGACACCGGTCGTCAATGGTCTCAGGCGTACGGAAGAGGTTTCACCGATGATGGCATAGGAGGTAGGGGCGGGACCTAGACAGAAGAGGACAGAGACGAGAAGGCCAAGGGAGGCTTGTGCGTTGGAGGCTGCTTTGCTGGTACCAACCGAGGCGGCGATACCAAGCGCAACCAAGAAGCAAGTGGCGATAGCTTGGCCGTACACGTAGATGGTGCGGCGGCCCAAGTAGGTGGTCAGAACCCAGGAGATAATGACCATGATCCATTGAAGGGCAGAAGTGATAAGGCCGAGTGCGAAGGCAGTGTCGTCTGCCATACCAGCCTCTGCGATGGTGTCAGTTTCGTGTGAGCATGTGGGATCTCGTTGGACTTACGCTTGAAGAAATAGACAGCCTGATTGGCAATAAGGTTGCCCGTCAGGTTTTGAGATGCATACACACCGCACACAATCAACGTGCGGTAGCGATCGGTGCCCTTCCATAATTCAATAAGACTGGGCTTCTTCACGGTCTTCTCGAGATCAATAGTGCGACGCATCATAGATACTTGATCCCTGGGGTTGTCGCCTGCACCTTTGCGGCCAAGACGCGTGATAGCCTTCTCTGCCTGAGCTAGCTTGCCCTTTCGTACGAGCCACCAAGGTGATTCAGGTGCCAGGAACAGGAGGATAGCGATAGGAGTTGGGAACATCCACTGGAGTGCGATGGGAACTCTGACATCACTGTTAGTACAACGGTCTGCAATGGTAGACATCAGTATCAACATACCTGTAAGCAGAGGCGTTGTTCTTGGACTGGAAGTGGTATGTGATACCACCGACGATGATTGAACCGATTGCCCAGAACATCTGCAACATCTGGGTCGCAGGCGCTCTCAGTCTCATTGGCACGATCTCGGCGCAATAAGCAGGAGCATTGGCGATGAAAATGCCCCATGGGATGCCTTCCAAGATCTGAGAGGCGAGGAACATGCCCTGGCTGTTGCCGAAATAGAAGACGAAGATGAAGCCGTTCAAGGCCATAAGAGCGCCAATGGTCGTCCAGCGGTAGCCGATTGCAGAGGTGATGGGACCGGCGAGGAAGCAACCAATGAAAGCGCCAACTGGGCCAGCACATTGAAAGGCCGATTGCCAGGAGGCTTCGATGATGTAGTCGCCATTGACACCGCTCTGGACGCCAAAGTCCCTGGCAAATTGCTTAGTGGCGATGAATTGTCCCATCAGGAAGACACAGTAAGATTCCATGATCTGACACAGCGTTAGAGATATATAGTTCATTGTTCATGGGACACATCTTACAATGGTGGATGACATGACAAAGGCCCACCAACTCGCAGCAGGATAAGCCTTGATGGACTGCAAAACCGTCATGCTATGCTCGAGGTTCTCGGCATCGATAGCACCCGCTCTGTCCACGCCGCCCTTCTCGTCGTAACCGTAGCCCGACTCAGCATTGTGGGTTTCGATTTCCATCGCCGCAGTCGGCTTCTCGTTGATGTTGTTCATGTTGGCGGTTTCTGGGGAAGCCTTGAGGGAGACAAGACGAAAAGAACAAGCAGAGGGAGAATCGACTGGCTTTATGCACAACGATAGGACGCCTGTTGGTACTAAGCCCGATGATTCAGGTCATTTCTCTAAGCGCGCATATTGGTGTCGTTGTATTAGCCTGCATATTGCCGAAGTAAACCACGGGGGATCTTCTTCCGGTGGGTCTGGGGCTTAGTGTAACGCTGAACTCGAGAGGATGGCACGGTCAAGCAGAGTACTGGCCTCCTTTGCGGATGAATGCGGCAAGGTCGGCAGAATGTACACCGGACGGCTTGGTTCCCCGCACCGAATGTGTGGGGCGACTGGGGTCTCCATGTGACCGGGCAAATCTTCCGAGGGCTGCACTTTGACATTGCTGTTGTTTCGATGACTTGTGTTGCCCGCTACATTGGATGAAAAGAATCTTCGGCCTGCGGCACTGCTGATAATGTGTAATATCAGGTGTGGAATGGTTTGAAGCGTACTGGGCACGGCTGATAAGCCACGTGTACGTAGCGAAAGCTTCCCCAAGAAATTGTGCTGATAAGGTTGTGACAAGCCGGTGGGGGAGCGGGGGACACACTGGATTATGAGATCGCGTGACGGATCTAGGCCCATTCCGGCCTGGCCAACCGCGTAAAATGACGGAGTGAGAAATACCAAGAACTTACACGAGGTAGCCAAGACAACAAGCAACTCGAGTAAGATTATGGGCATCTTCACAAAAAAGCCCGCGCTTGCCGAACGCGGGTAAAAGACCGTTCCTGGATCTCGGCCCAAATGCTCGGGATTTCTTGATCGATCTGATACCCGACAGCATTGATAAGCTCTCTCATCGTCGAATGCGGTCCACGGCTAGGGGCATAGAATGAGTTCGAGGATAGTATGTCGGTAGAAGTCCAGCATACAGGGTGGTTCTGCATCCAACTGTTAGGGTGCGCTTTGGACACTGGGTAACGATTTCATCGGCCAAATACCGTTTCAGTGCAAGAAAGTGGGCTCTCGCGCTGTCCGTCAAGTGTGAAAGCACCATGTCCCTTCGCTCGTCGAAGTTCTTCTGCCTTACCACCAGTTGGTCCCTGCCCCACAGAGTGATCGGACTTCAACGAGCGAAAGGATCGACAAATCGGTATCAGTATGTTATGATTTACTAGTAGGGCTGCTGATCCCAAGGCGAATAGGAGTGCGTTGGAACCAAGTGTCTTCCAATTGGGGATATCGATGTGTGGAGATATAATCTTCGAGCATCAGAGGAGGAAGAATTTTGCTGTCGCGACAATCGTGTCCGGAATGACTTGTTCGAAATGAGAACTTGGCTTCCCTCACCATATCTTACTCAGATTGGTATGCCGCTGAAAAGACAGATAAAGGCTATGGGTGTAGCAGTCGGAGAGGTCACTGCATGTTTGACCACATAATCGATGCTTGAATTCCTGGAACGTTGCCCACGCGTACTATGGTGGCTGGGCGCCAGGCACTCAAGAGGTTAGCACAAGACTATGGCTTTGACCCATACTGTCGTGTTTGGCCATAGTCAGGTGCTGTAGTCCAACTTGATCAGTATGACCAGTGCTCTGACGGTAACATGCAGTGTCGTGCATATGCATCAATCTGCGACGTCCAATCACTTCTTCCAAGCCCAGAGCATTGCTAATCCAAAATTTGTATGTCAAGAATCAGTCGATGTTCCCATGAAACAACACGATCGAAAATTCAAAACTCCGTCAAGCTTCGAAAGCCAAGAATCTCGGCCGACTCCAGTCGTCGCAACTGCGGCATTGCCAAAATCAAAGCTTAAGAATTCGATCGCTTTGCCAAAGCTCTGGAAAGTTGATTGGACAATACACGAGCGGTGGAGTATTGATCTGTTCAACAGGTCGGCAAGCTTTGATCTGGTTGGATGGATTTTCGAGCTGACCAATCAAATGGTCTGGAGATGGACCATCGTCTTTCTATAGTTGTGGTATACGCGTATGATGCTTGAGGACAAGGTCATTATTCTCCTGAGTGTGCTTTGCAGAGAACAAGTAAAATGTGGTTCTTCTCATGTGTGTGGTTTCTCACACGCCTTGCTCGAAGTTTCTTGGAGTTTCAGCTTCACTTTTATCGACAATGCTATCTTCCAGTCGGCCGTGGTTGAGATCAATCGTCCTGTTTATGACGTTAGTCGCATCTTTCTGTGTATATGCGCATTACAATTTCTATCACAAATCCTGAAAGCATTTTCTTTGACGAACATCGTGCATTCCAGCGAGAGTACAGTGCATACCGGCAAGCAGAGGTTGAAGGCATCTCGGATGTACGACAACATACTCATGCCATCTCGCCGACGAAGAAGACGGCATCCATTTTGTGCCAGCTTCTCATCGGTGAAAAGGCAAGGTTCTCAATATCTACCTGTAAGTGCAATCTCGCCCATCTCATCTCTCTGCTAAGACCATCAGATTGCTGCCGCCAGTGCCCTGCAAGGTCTGTCCGACTGTGAGAGGCAAGATCTCTTTCTCAATGTCCTTATCGCTCACACGAATGCGACCGAGCATCCCTCAACATCCCTAAAATGGCTTGCAGATTCTGTTGATTTGCTACACGGTTATGATGTGTCGAATCAACAGCTTGAACACTTGCAAGAGCTCGAATTGAACAAACACTCTTCGACTAAGGCTGTCTTTGATTACATTCATGCTCTAAGTAATTGTTACGAGACTCAAGCAGATTGGATCATCATATTTGAAGATGATATCCTACTCGCAGATGGCTGGTTTGCGAAGACGAAGTAAGCGGTGCAGAGTTTTTCCGAGGAGGCAAAGGACGATATGATCTTTATGCGATTGTTCAATCAAGAACGCTCTACAGGATGGGGATCTCGCTGAGGTGGATGGGAATCATGAATTTTTGATCTCGATCTCAATCTCATTGGTGGCTTTTGCGATCCTCACCTTCTTGTGCAAAGGATCTCGAATTGTTCGAAAGCTTGTGGACGATGGGACAGTCTTCGTTGTCTGTATCTTGGCAATACCGCCTTTTGTTGTATTGTTCTTCCAGGCAGTAAAGCTTCCATGCTTCCTCCGCATCCTGGTGTTCGAAAGGAGGGCTTCGGTTGCTGCGCGCAAGGTCTGGTGTTCCCGAGAGCCAAGGCACCTCGAGTGGTAGAGTATCTGAACGCCAAACAAAGTGGCCAGATTGATTTGATGCTCGATGACCTTGCGAAGGAAGACAAGTTGGATCGCTATGCATTGTATCGGTACAATTACAGCATATTGGTATGAGTCTGCCTTGAACATATGTTTTGGAATCATACTGACAGTTGAGAGCAGGCCAAAGTTCCGTAAGAGGTACAACAGCGCACGAGGCCCAAGCGATTTGGAGCATGACATTCGAAGACCTAGACCCGAAAGTACTTCGCATGTCTCATGCCAGGATGCTGAAAAAGCCCTATCCAAGCGAATGTGCAATTGGATAATCTTCAACCAATACGACGACCAATAGTTACTCCTCTCGACCAGCTTCATCGGATGTGTCTAGTCAAAGATCCTCTCTAGCAGAGCATTTACCGAAGTCGTGCGTGCGGTGATATTGTTGCTATGCTTCACTGGGGAATAGGAGTGAGACTCTCTGTAGTCGTCTCCAGGACAGGGTCAAAGACTGGCCCACGGGGAGTTGCTAGCACTAGGCTCCATGCTTGTCTGGGACACAACCTTCTGGACTCGTTCAGAAAGGCTGAGTGTTGTCAAGGTCTCATTGTAGCGGGCAGCAGACTCCTCGGTAGGTAGCGGGCGGACGCAGTGAAAGAGTCGCGGCTCAAACAGCCGAGAGAATTGTTTAGAGACTTGGCGCAGAGATCGGAGGCTGAACATATCCGATCGTGTGGTTATGGCGAACATCTTATAGATGCTCAAGCCAGGATATGTTGGGCCGAGAAGATCCTTCGTTGACTGAAACTCTCGCGGTCGTTGAGCCCGTAGATATTTGTAACTTGCGGCTGTTTACCGACATCCACGAAGCCGATAATACGTGTGAGCAACGCTGGCGGGAGTGATCGAGTCTGATCATACATTAAGTTTGGAATAGCGGTCTTTAGATGTCATGCGAAACGAGGTGTAGCAAAAGCTACGATTCGAACGATAGTGAGAGGACCACGAGCGGCATCTTGAAGGATTGCTGGATGTCTGATTCACGCGTGCACCGTGGAATGGCTGCCTGCTTGAACTCAGGCCTCGTATACAAGGCCTCACTTCCTTCGACTCGGAAGCAAGATACGAGCAATTCAGCGACTCGGGAGCGAATCGTTTGTGCGTATTGGCTGCAGCAACGACGAAGATGATAGACGCGACGCGACGGTGAGCCGGCGTTCTTGCTTAGTCATCAGCTTTGCAGCCAATTTCGAGTCTACCTCGTCCCGCTACTGTCCGGCCTCTCCATCCAACTCGTCGCAGGTCAACGAAGCTCAACAAGAGATCGAAGTATGGCGGCTTGTGAAATCCGAGGCCTCTTTCATCATGTTGCTGTTTCTATCAGCAATGACATTTGATCGTTTCATGGCTGCGTGCTCGTCAAAGCTTTCTCCGTGTTCCCAACGTCGTCCGCAACAGAGGCGCGCACGTTAATTTCGTCCTTCATCCCGCCATCGACGCTCTTACGACATGGTCCATGAGCGGCGATCGTCTTTGATATTGCTTTTCTCCCTTCTCCCACATTCTCCAGCCATACAGTTTCGGCATTGATGCTGATGGATGGGCCTGTGGAACTACACAGCAATACCCGCTCTCTCCTCCGGAGGAGCCGCGCAATATGTTCTTCAGTCCGCCCACATCCATTCAGACCCAAAAGCCGGCCAACGTGCATGGCGAAAACAATGTAGAGCTGATACGACAACCACAAAGCCTGAGCATCGTCGTCTAGCCATAACAATGCGATCAAGCCAGCTGGAAAGTACCCGACAAACAGGTATACCAATGCCATGGACATGACCTCGCGCAACCTGTTTGCTGTGATGTCTCCGCCACGAATTGGATGTCCATAATGACGACAGAATTGTCGTACAGCATAATCAGGCCCTTGGATGAGCACAAACCCGTGATTGAGGTCGTCCAGCTCAAATATTGTGTCGACTCTACTTTCCTTCTCGCCAGCAATCTTGAAGGACTCTCGTCGAACGCTGGTGGCGAATGAAGCCAGCTTGAACAACAGTGGCAGGATGAAATACACGCTGAGCCACGTCGAGTGCGTATAGATACCTGCAACCACCGCCGCGATCACGGCGGTCAATTCGCTTGCGATGACACCAATATAACACTTCCAGGTGAGGTGGTCCTCAGACACAATTGCGACGCCTTTGGGCATCTGCCTCTGTCCTTCGTAGCACTCAAGGTATATGTGGTGCATAGGAATGTGAGCTCGTTTCGACGTTCCCGGAGCAGACATGGATTTTTCCGTGTCGTTCTTCTCTGCCGCACGACCGTGCTTCAGCAAACGCGAGGTCTCGACGAGAAATCCGTTTCTTGACTCTTTTGCTTTGTTCCCCTCACCTTCCAAGGTTCTGGCAAAATAAGACACATGCAGGCGACGGTAGAAAGCACTACCAAGCATATTGCCACGAGCCTTGCCCAGGTACAGGCCATTCTCCTGGAATTTGCTCAGAGTTTGAAGAGCTGCGCGATGTAGCGGACCACCGGATGGCATCAGAAAAATCAACTGGAAGAAGACCCTCGGGCTGAGGTCGTTGTAATAGCGTTGCGGCCATAGCAATCGCTCAAAGGTGCTTTCTTCTGCTACTTCTGCTCCAAGGTAGCCCAAGATGGTACCCAAGGCACCAGTGATGTCCTTGAAAGACACCATAACCAGGGTCGAGTTAGCTATCCACAGAGCATGAGGGTTGTGTCAAGAGGTTTCTCAAGACGGCTGGTGTGGCAGAGCTTTTGCAGATATTAATTAATATATGCAAAGTAAGCAGCGTGGCTGAAGGCGCAATCCTTGAGGGCTGAGTCGGCTGCCGAAGATCCGCCAATCATCATACGCGGCTTATCTGACAACCTGCCAGACGACAGTTCGCCGATGAACCATTACGAGGACAGATCCGCAACAACATACCGTGAGAAATCTTTTGCTGGGCATCAGACATCCTATATCGTCGTTGACACAAAAATCATTCTGTCGGACTGCTATGACCTACCATGGGGACAAGAGGACCGAGAATTTCTGGAGGGATGTCATGCCCCTCTGGCCGCTACGTCTGCTCCACATCCCTACCATGACTTCTTTGCAACGCGCTGGCGAAAGTACATATGGTGGAGTCGTTTCCCCAAAGTACGCCATCCTCACTTATACCTGGGGCCGGTTCAGGGCACCATGGGGGAGTCCAGCTTTGAAAATCAAGGGTGTGACATGGCGAGTTCCACCAATTCAGGAGCAGCACTTCACTGTAGACGCTTTTCAGAACTTAATCGCTGTCATGGGCAGAACTGTCGACTTTGCCTGGATAGACGTCTGTTGCATCGATCAGGAGGACACGGCCACCAAGATGTTCGAGGTGGGAAGACAGGCTGGTATTTTCAAGCAAGCCACACATGCCTATGCTTGGCTCAACTTTCACACGCATGATCAGTTGCAAGGCCTTTTCGACAACATTTTTGACCTCGACAGTGTCATCTCTGGATGGGATCTCTGGGAACTTACCGAGATTGAGAAGCAGTCGGTGTTGCCAAAATTGCAACGGGTTTTCTCCGACTTGCAGTCACTTATGCAAGACCCCTGGTTCACTTCTCTCTGGACATTGCAAGAAGCTGTGCTCAGAAGAGATGCCATGATTCTCTCAACTGATGGCCGACCGCTGAGCCTTAGTTTTCGCCGTGAACACAACATCCGATTAGAGATGTTTTGCAACTTATGTTGGAACATGCATGAAGATATCGTCGGCCTCGCCGCGGAATGGCCCTCGAATGCAATCCCACTTACTCAGCAACTTCAGCATCTAATTCGAAAGTCTGGGTTGTTCTTCACTATGACCAATAATCCGAACGTGCAGTACGGCATGGCTCATCATCGGGTTACAAGACATCCGCTCGACCGTGTGTATGCCATTATGCAGATATACGGCTTCCGACTTGGGGAATCACTCCACCCTGGAATCCCAGTCACTCTTGATCAGTTGGAATTACAGTTGGCAGAACAGTTAACATTTCGATCACCTATGTTGTCGCAATGGTTTGTGCACACCGCGCAGTCATCAAGCGATAGGAGCTGGATGATCAGTCAGCGCTCACACGTCCCGGACGAATTGATTTTGTACCCTAGCTACAGCAACAACATGATGCTACGCGTTTTTGGGACTATTACTCCAACCGCAACAAGAACGGCGATCTTTTCTGGCTTCGCTCGACCACTTTCTGAATTGGACACCATGTGCCGTAACGAGCTAGATAGATTCCATGCTCTATATTTTGCTTTGGACATTGTTTCTCCAGGCGCCGCAGACACCGTCAAAACACCTCGAAAATTGGAGTCCGATCTGAGTCATATTCCGCAAGGCTCTTTCCGGGACATGTGGGAAGAGGAAACATCCACACGACTGGAAGATGACGTCCTGGCATTCTTGCTCGGCGACAGTAGCAGTATCGACACCCCTCGCGACTTCCACCGTACATACGCCGTGATCTTGGCTAGAGACCAAGAAAGTAGCAAATGGAAGAGGATTGGTCTCGTATATTGGTATACCTTACATTGCGATGTCAAGCCAGACTATCGTAGGTTCATCTCCTTCGAAGCTGAGGTACATTGAATGTTCTACCTTCTTCTTCTCCTCACCACGGCAAGCAATTCTTTCAATGCTTGCCGATCGTCCTCATCGCAATCAGGTCTTCGCACAACAATTTGGTCTTCCTCGTTCTCCTCCCATTCAGCAAATACGTGTATTATATCTGGATCTTCGCCCTTAAACTCGTGCCATACAATTTCGTTGAACACCGCGTAGCGCTTTTTTGTCAAAGCGCTTCCCAGCGCATCCGCCACGTCAAAAGCATGATCCTCTAGATCGTTATGGTTGATAGCAAAATGCTTCAATTTCGACAGACCATGTTGCAAACGTTGAAGGATGTGATGCCAACGTATAGGATTAAGCCAAATTTGATGCTCTAGTAGCGGGCGGCCTCTTCCTCTATCCTTGGGCCCGAAGCCAGGCCGTCCGACGATATCTTGCCTCTCGTAGACAACCTTTCGCGTGGGGATGTCGACAAAAGTCTCGTGTATCTGCACAGCCACACCAATAGCTGCATCATCGAGAATCAACTCTTCCAGTGTATCTCCATGCTCCAGAATCCAGTCGACTTGGTCCTCGCTGCATATACTGATACCTCCTAATATCATCGTCCTCAATTTTGGAAAATGAGGTAAATTGCAAGCAGGGAAGAAACCCCAATACACCTCATCATCTCCATACAACTTGAGGTAGACAAGATTTCCAGCAATCGGCTTCAACCAATACTTTTGCAACTCGTAAAAGAAGAATGAATGCATGAATCCACATTCCAAATTGTGTGCCGGCTCAGGCCAACAATCTTCCGAGATGATTCTCAGACTCAAATGCGTGAGCCTCTTCATCACGACTTGGAAATTCTTCTTCGATTCGATATCTGCTGCCGAAGTCGCTGTTCCAACTATCGCAGTGGGAGTAATGTTCTGCAGATTTTTGATCGACAGATCGACCACTTTTGTCGCAGGAACCAAGCCTCTAAAGAACGTCGCAAGAACTTCTTCTCGGAATTCTGGTGTTTCAATAGCATCGATGTCGCTACCAGGACTCTCGCACGTCACCGAGAAGACCAACTCCGCGTGTGTGAGATTCGCAAATTCTGCGACCTGTTCCATGGCTGAGAGGAAAAACTCATGAGGAGTTTCGTACTGGTCTTCTGCTTTCTCTGACTCAATGCGGTAGCATGATCTTCCGTGTTTGCTCATATGAGGTTGATGGCGGGTTTGGAAGATCACTTTTCGGACATGGCTGTTCAGTTTCTCCGATTCCAGGATTTGCGTATAGCGCTCTGCGGACTCTGCTCGAGGTAATACCCTTACACACTGGAATAGTAGAGATGTGCAGAGTCCTTCGAAGCACTTTGAAACCTGACGCAGGTTCTGTAAGCTGGCGACATCTGGACGAGAGTTGGTGGCCATCTTGCTATTTTGGTAGCTGAGACCACGATAGGTAGGTCCATTTTCAACCTTGTAGATGTTCTCCTCGTTATCGCCTGGGCTGTGGTATCTGGGTTGGATGTTGGGTTCCGATCTGGGAGTGGCCACAAAGCCCACGATTCGCGAGAGAAGCTCCAGTGGAAGACTTGTGAGATGAAACATTGTGTATGAAATCTGGCAGTCGGACAGAAATGTAAGTGAAACATCTGGTGGTAGTGGGCTGGTACAAGTGTTATAGGAAAGGGTGACTGACTCGTGGTCAATGCACGTGCGTGATGGCTGCCTCTCCCTAAAATGAGCATTTCTGCTTTCGGAAATTTTGCTATCTTGTCTGATCTCCTCAACCGAAAGATGGTCTACCATTTTCCGTGGTGTAGATGTAAAAAGCGAACAATGTTGCGATATGGAGCAATGTTGTCGCAAGCGCCGACACTAATGCGGAGGTGTCGATGTGGAGGGGAGGCTGGACGATAACGCGAAGTCGGACGCCACCATATGTACCTCGAGGCTGAGCTGCAGCGGTACTGTCAGCATCTGCTTGTCTCCTATTAAATCTCAGGCGGGTTGCTATAAAGCGCTCGCTCAGAGTAAAACATTTTTGACGTGTCGTATCAATAACCACACTGGTAAATCGACATATTCACGTTGATTGACCCAGATTTCGGCAGATCGCTGAGTATTAACTGTCAAGCTGTCAGGATGACCAGATTGGAGGCCCTATCGTTGATAAGCTCTGTTGTTGGCATCGCACAAGTGGCATACCGACTGGTCGAGACCATCGTCCTACATTATGCTCTGGGATCCTACCTCACTTTGAAAGATGAACATGGCGCTTTTCGAGCTGCAATATTACTAGTGTTGTTCCCCGACGCTCGGAAGGTCATGAACCGTATCGAGAAACATGTTTTACGATCGGAGTCGGATAACGCGATGGTCATGAAGAAGGCTCTGGCTGAGGATTGCACTATGCTTGCGGTCGCTGTAAGTTCCTTCAGTCGTGGGCGACAAGTTGAACGAAGACACTGCTGATAACATCCTCCAGGCTGCCATCGTTGCCCAGATCGCAATCACAGCACTGTCTCTTGGTAATCCGGATACTATACATTGGACAGCGAACGCAGCATTCGTGATCAGCTTAGTGACTGCATCGCTCTCTGTATTCTACGCTTGTCTACTTCAACAACACATTTCTGGTCTGTTCACATCTGAAGATGTGAAGAGCTGGCTCAGTAAGCCGGCAGCAAAGTACGAAATGGAGCTACTGGAGGACATGACCTCAAGTTTGCGCAAGACCATTGCTGCAGATCTGCAACCAGTCAGTGAGAGAGCCAAATCGAGAGTCGAGATTTATCGCAAAATGATAGAACATTTCGCCCAAGAGTTCAAATGGAAGACTGCATCATTCAACGCAGCTTTTATGATCAAGGTACCATCTTTACTGTTGAACTGGTCGGTTGGCGCTTTCCTGCTCGGACTCGGAGTATACCTGGGCTGTATCTGGAGGTCCGATGGAATCTCCGACCCATCGCGTAATGGCTCGTTGGACGTTTTGATCACCTACCTTATCACGACCGTTGGGGGATTACTACTCTACTATATCCCAAAAGCTGGCAAGATTCTCGAAAGCTCGCCACTCAGACGACTGGACTGGATTTACAGCCGCAAAGAAGACCCAGCAAAGCCTCAGTTCGAGGCCATGTTCACATCTGATGCAGCACCAACGTTGGAACAAGTAATGACGGTTACAGACGAAGCCAGGGATCGGTATGAACTTCCTGCTCGTCGGTCGAGTTCGTCCACCAACCAACATGTCGAGCCTGTAGCCACCAGTGTTGCCAATCTCAAAGCTATCACCGACTCAAACGACGTCGCTCGGCAGCCTGCAGAAGATACGATCAAAACAGCTCAGGTTGTTTCTATGGTGGGCCAGCCAGATAGTCAGCGTGAAAAGACAGATGACGAATCTCCGCGTTCAAGCACAACTCCATCCGGACCCGGAAGTCAAAGCGACACACTAATCGCCGCGCTCAAAGCATCGATCGAAGCTCAAGAACGAAGCACCGCAGCGTTCAAAGCTGTCTTGAATGCGCATCGGGGTGGAATGACAACAGAGCAAATAGATGTGCAAGGTCGTGATATCGGCTTTGCGGTCAGAGCAGAACAAGGATGTCAACCAGATGAAGGGACATGAACAGGGTCGCGTCCTCAGCATCAGATAAAACGCGGAGATCCTCGATGTGTATATCTGAGGTGCTCGACATTACGCCGTTGTGCTGTCGTCGACAATTGTGCAAGCACAAGCAAGACATTTCACCAGCTGGAAATTCAAAGACCAAATCAAAAACGGTAAACATCCATTACTGCTTACTGCCAAACAAAAACACAATCTTGCACACCTCAAACAGACACTCTTCCTGTCGCACAGAGACGACGCCTTCCGTACTTCTTATTTCCTCCAAGTTGAGTGCAGAGTATACACATGAAACCCACCAATTTCAGCAAAATCAGTATACCCAGTCCCAAACATGACATATTCATTTTGCACAGCAATACCACCATGAAGATTGACTTCGAGATCGTAATCTCTGATTATCAGACCCGATCGGTTGTCAATGGCTGTAAGCCCTCCTTGAGTAAGGTCATAGCTGCCAGTTTTGTTTGTTTCCGTGCGGCCGGTGAATAGCACATCATTGACCACGGTTGGAGGCACCAAAGCAATGGAGTCAAGAGGGGGCGCAGTTTCCCAAAGTATAGAGCCATTGAGGAGGGAAATGGCGCCGAATGCTGAGGTGGAGATAGTCTGGTTTGAGGGCTGGACTTGCCAAGTCATGGAATTGCCGTTGACGGCGGTGAAGTAAACGCGTGTGTCGTCGGCCACGATGTCCCAGATTAGACCGCCTTGTCCGCCGTCAGGTCTGGTGGCGCTGGCCCAGAGGAGTGTGCCATTTTGTGCAGAGAAGGCGTGGATGACTCCATTCTTCTGTCCTATGACGACGATATCAAGTCCTTTCGGTGTCCACATGGAAGCAGGGACGAATGTGGGAGCCATGCCGAAGTCTGCATCCGGGCCTGGTGTACCAGGGCAAACGGCTGCGTTCAGGGGTAGGGCCATAAACCCACAAGCTGTAGTCCATGAATCGAGGGGAGATACAATGCGTGACCACTTGATGACCCCGGTCTCAAGATCCAAAGCGATGACAGCTTCTTGGAGGACCCCCTCGGGTAGGCATGTGGAGTTGGTGGTAGTGACATTGGCATCTGTGTCTGTCAAGCAAGACTCGTACTCCGGTGGTACCGAGTAGACATTCCCAGTCGCCACAAAGACTTGTGAGCGAGCTTCATCAATGGATGGTTGCGAGCCCCAGATAGCATTTCCGGACCATCCAGGCAGTGTCGATCCGGCAGTAATCATGCTAGCATTCCACACTGTCTTGAATTGCCGTGCGCTCTTGTCATATTCGACGGCCGCCATATTGCCGACAAAAGAGCAGCACACGTAACCTGGAGTAAATCCCGCGGCAGATGGTTCCTGGCTAGATGAACCGATTAAAAGCTTGCCTTTGAAGAAAGTCGGACTCATCGTGAGTGATGCGTACCCGTGTGGGTTGATCTGGATGGACGCCAAGTGTGCTCCGGTCCCACGATCTACAGCAACCACAAGCGCATGTGCAAGTCTGGTAAAGTAAAGTACCGAGCCAACGATCTGAGGGGTAGATCTTGAGGCGACTCTGGTGTAGTTGACTTGCAAAGCCGTCAGGGGGGCAAAACCAGTCACAACGGCAGCGACGCTAATGCTCCATTGAATCTGACAAGTTTTGTAGTCAACGGCGACAAATCGACCATTCAGAATGCTTTTTGTGGCCCGAAGCACAACAGGCCACAGCGAAAAGGACAAGAGACCAGAGGACAGGGGGCAGGCACATGTTCTGAGTGGCGGACTGTGTCGAGTTGGAATAGGCAATCATATCGAGTCAGGGACGGAGATGACTCTTATGTTATTCAGTGAAGGAATTTCCTGTGGGTTGCAGCTGTAGCGAATAGCGTTCGCTCAGACGAACGAAGGCACCACAATCATGTGACAACACCATGTATGTAGGTTGTATCTGCCGAGTGGAGCAGAGAGTAGCTCCTACAGAGACTAAGCCGTGTGCTTGCAAAGTAACAAAGTTTCACTGGTCGAGCATGGGCATGGCCGATAACCCCTGAACTTGACGTTCATGGGCCAGCGAATTGGACTCAAGTCACTGTCTGCGAACCATGGTCAGGCCGAGATCCGAAGGACAGATAACTGTCCTTGGAAGTATTTGAATTGCATGATAAACAGCCTTTGCCTTGAACTATACTTGGGATTCAGCTGTCGGGACTTTGAGAACTGGATTGTTGTGCAGTCAAGCCAATCGGCTGCACGCTCTCGGGACGTGCGCGGGGAAGTAAGGCTGTCGAAGTTATTAGGTAGAGATCATGCATAATGAGGGTCGACAGTGACCAGAAGATGTGTTGAAGCTTCCATCTTGGAGCCGACAATGAGAACAAAGCTAGGGCTTGGATGCGCTGACTGTAGATTCTGTAAGCTCGGGGTTCCTGTCCGATTGAGCAGTCCACGAGTTTACAGAAAGGCTATTAAATAGAGGTACACCATCTCCATTATTGTTGTTGAACATTAGAAATTCGCTGTGCAGTGGTCTCAAAGCCAGCTCTTACGCCGACTCATCTTCTCGAAAGCCGATCTCATGGGACTAATCGGACTCAAATGCCGCATCCTGTGCCCGGGCCGAGGCACCTGCTGTTCATCCCCGATCTCCCTATTATCATCCTTATTTTCCATGAACAGATGCTCTCCAGCAGCATTGACGAACCATGCAGCACGATACTGTTGCCCCTTCGGCCCACCTGCACAACTTCCCGCCATCAAATCACTGGGTGGTGAGTTGACTGCTAAAGAGAAGAGGTTCAGGGGCTCGGAGAAGTCGGTGACGAGGCCATTCTGCGAGATGAAGTAGCAGAGACAGATGATGTTGAGAATGAAGATGGCGAACAGAACGATGTAGAAGGTGTGGGTAGCTTTCGCGCCCGAGCCGCCCGAGGCGTATTCTTGGGCCCGTAAGGTGGCGTTGAACCGTTGGTATTGACCCGGCGAGAGAGTGGTAGCTGTGTAGTTCCAGAACTGGGTAAAAGGCGCGTCTTGCCATGACATCAGAAGGGTAGAACTTGCGAGTACGGCGAGGGCTTCAGCGATGCTGGGTCGATCGGGTTGAAGGGCCTCTTTTGTCAGAATGAGTTCACCAAGCAGGCGAGCATTACTGGCTTGACCATCGTTGATGCCGGCATTCAGCGAGAGCGAGTTGAACAGTTCTGTCCCTATGTAAGGCCAATCTTTGTTGATGGTGGCACTTCCGGATGTCGCATTGCTCAGACTGTCGATGTATCTCATGTTTTTGGTCAAATCGACTTCACGAGAATCATCGCATTTTGCTTCCAAGCTTGCGCCAACCAGAGACGCGTTGTATTCTGTTGAACAAAATGGGGTCGAAAATACCTTGATCGAGCACAGAGCGAAATTGTTGGTGGCATCTCGACCAAGCAGATAGACGGCTTTACGACCGTAGACTCCAGTATGATTCATGAGCGTGTTGTATGCGACGGGGACCTTGGGGAATACTGGTGGCGATGTCTGATACTTCTCTCCCCATTCGAAAATGTCATCCACAACTGTTTTGTTCAGCCAAGTGCCGTTGACCTCAGTTCCGGGTTGATAAAACGCAAGTGGTGCTCCAGTAGGCCAATCAGTGACGTTGAGTGTATTATTTGCGAGGTCAGTTGAGCTGTAATTGGTCCACTTGGTGTAAACAATTGGGTCGAGTTCCTCCTCAGTCATCAGGGCACATAAAACATTCACAGCCGGGGAAGGCACCGAGGCTCGAAGTTCGTAGACACCCATGCCATCCAAGTCCTGGCTTTCTGTCAGCATAGTAGTGTTTCAAGGAAGACTATGCACGTACCTCGGGCTGTAGAATATGATTTACCTCGTCCCATGCTGCTCCTGGCACACCGGCATGAGGTAGAGCAAGCGTGACATTATTGATAATCCTTTGATGCTGCTTTGAGTTTGCAGTGACATCACTATTCTCGAGATCAATCCAGGGAGCGGTGACTGTGGTATTCTCAAAAATCATCGCAAATCCTTTGGGCCGTTGGCTGGGACTACTTGAGCCATTGCCATTCTTCGACACAGTGGCCCAGTCAGAGACGTATCGTTGGTAATTGTAGTAGCTATGGGCGGCATATTGGATTTGAAGGCAGGTGTTACCTGCAATATCGTCCTCTTTTACGGCGATAGGCGTACCACAATTCACTCCAAGATAGGTTGGATTAGCCCAGATGGTTTTGACAAGACCCTGCATGGATCCGTGCTCCCAAGGCCCGTATCGAAGGATTGGCTGGACAAGTGATTCGGAAGCCGTGGTGTACAGCATTGCTACCACGGCAGCGACTAGCGAGAGTATACCGAGCAAAGACAGAATGCTCGACTTAAGTGCTTCGAAGTGCGTGATCATGGTACCGGGCTGCATCACCCAACTTCGCATGTCCATCTCAGCAAGAGTGATGCCTCGACCTTGATTCTTCATGAACGCTCTGCGAGATAGTACCTGTCCGAGGAACGAGACAAATACAGTCGCAAAGGACAGCTCAATGGTTTTAGCGAAGAAGGCAGTCAGCATATCTGCACTGTACGGTGTCATGCGACCACCCTTCCTTATCCAGTTATATCGTGGTCCGCGTAGAGCAAGAATAAGGAAGATGCCGGACATGATTGTTGAGTAGACTGCTAGAACCAGGATTGTCACGGAGAGCCAATTCCTACGACTGTGATGAAAGTGTTGATGAGCAGCACAACTGTCAGTGGGTCCAAAGTCTGATGGTAATCAGTAATTGTTCGACCCTTGAAGCATGCAAGCGACAGTGGCTTAGTCGAGAACTCACCATCATAAACCATCCGTAGCGAGTCGGCAAAACTGCGACGATTGCGTAGACGTTGGATATCAGGCTCGTATGCTGTATGTTGCGGCAAACTAGCTTGTGAGCTATACGCCGACGGCTTCATCGCAGACTTTGGGCTCCACAGGGGCACTTCATGTGTACTGATTCCAAACCCATCTCTCAAGTCAGCTGTGTTGGGTGCGGAGTCCATTCTGTCATCTTTGGAGATGCTGATGCCTAGGCCATAAGATTGCGAGTGATGAGTATCGTGGTCATCGTTGTATGGTGTCGCTTGTGTGATATCGTCTTCGTTGTTCTTGATGGCCGTGTATCTTCCATCATCAACCGAGGCCAGTCGTGCAAAAGTCGCTCGTTGGCGTGGGGGTTTGGGCGTTGATTCGAAGACGGTGGACGTCTGCGATAATGCAGGCGATGGTGTTATGACAGTTTGTGGCGGTGAGTGGAGAGGCTGCGTTTGATCGTGCTCCATGGCTTGAATTGATTGTTTGCTATGCGATCGTTCCTTCCACAGATGCGGAGAAGAAGTTCAGGTAGATGCTGCAAGTGTAAGCCTCTTTTTTGCGATCATGCACAAGGGGAGGATTGGTGAAACACGAAGTGATCTTTTAGAGAAGGATCAGCTACGCCTTTATGTGTGCTTTGTTGCATGGGGCCGTGTGTACGCAGTTCGAGTTAATCAATCGCAACGTGCTTCAGAAGTGACGGCATGTTGTTCCTTTCTCGCAGGAAAGTTCACTTCTGGCCGCACATGCGAGCCTTGGGTGACTGTTCCGGCCGCCTTGTCTGGTCTCATATCGCAAGGCGTCTCTTGTCCTTTTTTTTGCGGCTGAACTTTGCTATCGAGTACAATAGAAATCGGGGGCCGAGGGCACGAATGATTACCCTATCAGGTCATGTACTAAAGACATACTTGTCTTGTCAAACCCAGATGCGAACAATGGTCAGGAAACACGTACTTCCGAAGCATCGAAGACGTACTGTCAGCAGCCAAACAGCAATATTGCAGCAACTCACAGAAGCATCGTTCTAGATCCATCGCGTCTCAACACTGATCCTACCAATATATAAGCAACAGAATCTGCCAAATTCGGCGTCCAGCACTTACGAGGCAAAATCAGCTGGATAGTGAGTATCTGAACAAAAGCGACGTTTTTTGGAGGGTGACCAACACAAGTGTATCGCTCTTGCCTGTTGTCACCTCCGAATAGCGACACAGCGGAAAACCTTGAAATGGGTTGATGGTGCTGCAATCACTGACTCTCTTGTCTGCACGCTGCTGCAAGCTTCCGCAAGCCACAACAAGGGCCAACAAATCCCGAAATGCACCTCGCTACACCGCAGATCAGGCGATCCTCATCAGCTGTTGGGTACACGTCCGACCGGGACGTTTGCTTCGCTCGCCGGTCTCACAAGATGGAGATGAGAGCTTGAGAAGTCATCACTACGCGTCTGGGATTTGCAGAAACGATGGCGCAATGAGATGTCCGCACGAAAGACGGCGAAAAAGGGTTTCGCGGGAGCGGCTCGGAAGGTGACGAATTTCTCATCCGGCCGCCGCGTAGGGTTCAGCACGAGCACTAGCGAAATTTGATTGTCGACGATCTCCACGATCCTTCCCGCTGCTCCTCCAAAGTCACCAGGGTATTTTTAGCGACCTGACATTTCGGACCTGAGGTACGATCTATCAGCACAACGAATGTGCAAATTGCGGCACTCACTGGACTGATCGCTCGAAAGACTCACTCGGGCGCGGTGGGATATCGAGTCATCACCACGACATGGCTGACTTGTCCATCTCGATAGGGGTTCCGGAAGAGATCCTGAACTTCAGCATCAATCACGCCGACGACTGACACCCGAACCAATGATCTTGCTACTTCCACGTGCTTGAGAGCAGGCCAAAGGTATTGTACCGGTACATGCACTTTCGGACACCGCGCCCTCGGCCTCGGTCTCTCAGCTTGCAAAGTTGACCTCCGAAACATGCACCATATAGCATCCTCAAATTGACGAGCTGAGATACGTGTTATCCTTTTGGGAAGCCTTTGTTTCAATGACTGTCCCTTGAAAAGCTTCGGCTTTCTAGGACTGAGTACAAATTGTTCATTCGATTATTAAAAGCTGGAGCCAAAGCCAAAGCCAAAGCTCATTAATTGAATCAAGATCTACGAAGACAGCAATCTGTTCCGCCATGGTATAAGATAAGAGGCCTCTGGAAATAGGCAATAAGAAGAAAAGAAAAGGTAAGCAACTCGCATCTGTAACATCTAGTAAACCTCTTTCTCAGCACCTCCATTACTCTGCTCATCTCCTCTTTCCCTCAAATTCACGATTAATCCTTCTTGGATGACGAAGAAGCTGTTTTCAGTATTGTCAGTAAAGTAAGATTTGGATATGATGGGCAGAGGTTTGGACTTACAAATTCTTCTCCTTCAACGGACGTTCCGGATACGTCAATTGAACATCGAAATGCCTCAAAAAGGTAGGAACCATCTTGGTCATTTCCATAAACGCAATGTTTTTTCCAAAACACATTCTATTGGCGCCACCAAAGGTCAAGAAATACCTCTGCATTTCTGCTTTATTGCCCTTGATCCAGCGCTCGGGGTTGAATTCTGCAGCGTCGTGGCCGTAGATGGAGGTGTTGCGGTTGATGACCCATGCTGAGGTGCCGACTACATGACCTTCGGGGATGAAGCGGCCGGCGATGACACAGCCGCCGCGAGGGACGTCGCGCGGGAGAAGACCGCCGATTGATGGGTGGATGCGCAGGCCTTCCATTATACAAGCTTGGAGGAAGGGCATGCGTTCTGCTTCTTCCATGGTGACTGGATCGGAAAGCCTGTTTTCGCGGCGAGCTGTTTCGATTTCCTGGCGAAGAGTTTCCAGATGTTGAGGGTTGCGGAGGAGATGGTAGATGATCGATCTCAAACTGATAGCCGTGGTATCAGATCCAGCGGTAATGTTAGCAGCAGCCATACTGATAACCGCCATATCAGTAACTTGGTCAGGCTTCTCCCTCTGCAATCTGAAGAACTTTTCAAGAAAATCATTGCGATCGGTCCCCCTCTTTTTTCTCTCCTCGACTTCTTTCAACGCTCGTTGCATCAAGGATCCAGTACGGTTAGTAACACCCAGCCAGTTTCCAATCCAAGGACGTAAATAGTCATGGGTCCAGAAAACCCAAGGTACATGACCCAACCAAGATGCCGATGCCAAAGTACTCTCCACAGATTTTAAACTTCCATCATCTTCCTCCGCATCCATAAATCCAAACCTCTTACTAAACGTAATTTCCCCAATAACATCGAAAGCGAAAAGTTGGAACCATTTTCCCAAGTCGACTTCTCCAAATGTCATCTTCTCCTTCATACGGGTGATGAAGTGATATACTGTGGAATCCACATACGGTTCCAAGTCTTTGAGTGTTTCCATAGCGTAGGGACGAATGACCAGTTTCTTTTGTGCAGAGTGAACGTGGGGATCGCGTTCGGCGAAGGGGTCGAAGGTGCGGTGGCCTTTGAGGACGGAATACCAGGCCGATTTGTGGAATTGGGAGCCGGCGCCATAGATAAGTTTTATGCCGTCAAGGTCGGCGATTGATCTGTGGAGAGGTGGGGGAGGTTAGAAGGGTTGTTGTGCGGTCGGGCAGGTGAAGTGGGAGGTAGAAGGGGAGAGATATGAAGACGTTCAGATGGGTTGGTGATGATTAGGTGAGGAGAAAGGATGAAGAGATAAAAGACACAGTCATCAACGACAGGAACATGAAAAAGAGAAGGCCAGAAGAATGACCATCGAACTCCATACCCTCCTTCACTCTTCCCTTACCCACCCAATCCCTCCACCAAAGCAAGACAGGATCGAAAAAAGAAACCACTTACAATTCTTTAGGCCCAACCCTCACCAAAGCCCCATGAACCTCATGCAACCTAATCAACTCCCTATGCAAGTCCCCTTTCCTCGCTCTCACGATCAACCACCCCTTCCCCAAACTCGCCCAAAAAGGTCCCGGCACACCAGCCAACGGGGCGAAGAATCGTTGATATACCACATATCCAACAGCAACCGAGACAAAAAAGGTGACAAGGTAGTGGGATATAAGTGTATCGGTTATGGTGTCCAAAGAGGGTAAAGAGGAGGATGTAAGGAATGATGATGTTGTGACTGCCATGATTGGAAAATGCAAGAAAAAGAGACCTGATTCCAGAGGTGGGAAATCGGACAGGTCCCGGGGAAATGGTTCTCGGTGTCAGAGCTCGAGAGGGGGGACCTGCGGCGTGCGTCTGCTGGTCTTTATTATCAATTGGGAATCTTCCCTTTCCAAACCCAGAGGGCGGGGTACAAAGAAAGGATCAAGACCGTTAGTGTTTGAGGTTTTGCTGGAGATGTTTCGACCAGAGAGATCCAAAAACCAGGGAAGAAGGGTCAAGAAGCGGTCAGAGGGGAAAAGGAGGGATCACTCGTTCAAGTAATGCATTAGTTAGCGGGACCTTTTTGGGAGAGAGGCAAAGGGCTCGGGTATGGGAAAACAGACGAGCACGATTGATCAAGGTCTTGGTCTCGGTTCAAGGATTTTTCTGCGCCAACTAAACACACTCTACTCTGCCTTCCCACACCACCAAAACGATTTGCCCAAACTACTGACTCTAGGCCATCATCATCGTCTCATATGAGGAACCTCCGCTTCCTGCCGCATCTCCACACCTTGCCCATTACAATCAAGCTCCCCAAATCAGGTGGACTTCCAGCCCTAGAGGATAGCACAAGCGAACGGTGGGAATGTTTGAATGAACCCTTTCTGCCACCGTTCCATCGGGATTTGAAAAGCAGCAGCAGACAGCAGCATGGCCAAGACAAACAAACAGACCCAAGCAAAGCAGGAGGAAAGAGGTGTCAAACTCCCAAGAGGGGGAAAGGATCTTCCTACCAACTCTCTTGAAAAGCACGCTATCGTATGCAAGTCTGCGGACGGAGGTCTGGAAAAGCGCTAAACATTCGCTTGTCATTGGCTGCAAAAGCACATGCACGTACCCTAGACTCGCAAGAACAAACCTATATTAATTAACTAAATTGACAAGAAACAGGTGCAGCTTGCGACGCGAACGAACACTTGCAACATGCAGGTTCTCTGATCGTGTTGACTCTGGAGTGTGGAGAAATGAATAGTAAACAACAGTTGAGAGGGAAATCCAGCATCCGTGCCTAGACTTGTCAAAAGGTTGTGAAGAATGTGGTTATTCTATCGGTAGGAAGGGCCGAAGGAACCGGAACCACACGCACACACGCTACTCGTTTCCATGTGGGGGTGAGTAAGACACTGCTATCTATGTCTCAATATCATGTGTTCTGTTCGCTTGCAGCGGCAAGACCAATATCCGCTATACAATATCAAATGCAACGAGGGGGTTCTGGTTTCGCAAGCGACACTGACTCGCGGATATTGCGGCAGTCGCGCGTCGCACCGCCGCATCATCTCCTGTCCTATCTCTCCACCATACAAAGATATCACATCAAACACATGCTCTTCCACAAAAATGGTGTTCCTGTTTCATACGTATAACGGTCGGGCATATTCTATACGAGAGCCGAGAAACATGGAGAAAAAATGCACTGCATGCCCTGAGGGTGTCTCATGAGTCAGCAATGAAACACAACGGTTATACATGAAGGGCTGATGAGACCTCAAAGGATATGGCTTTTTCCAGCATTCCTCACGCCAGGAGGCGTAGAGATGACATGATATGTCCATGACTCCAGCGGATGGCGCGGTAGATTGCCTAGTGACCTTATGCTGCTTTTATTCTTCGTCATTTACCTCGCCGTCTGGATCGGATGATTGGTAGTTGACATGGCATGTGGCTCATTCCAGGGAGGAAGACATACGGTCAGTCGCATTCGCAGCATCGGATGCTCGAGTGTCTGTTGATGAGGTTTCAGTGCTTCAAGCACTTCACCAATGTCGCGGGTGTAGTTGCACTCAGAGTCATGACTGTCAAGTTCGAAACTGACAAGTTGTGGAAGTATTGAAGTATATCTATAAGTAATTCATCGACAACGTCAAGCAAAGATGTGGACATTTCCGGCGCATGGATTGGAGTAGAAGCAAGAGCAAAGCAGAACGCAAATGCTGTTTTCCTATTCCGTATCATTGCCATCCTTGCATTCGCGCGCTCGTCTGTGACACAGAATATCGCTACCGGCCAAATTGTGAAGGGACATGTCACCCTGCATGTACAGCACATATGCAAGTTCCATTTCAGGTCATGCATCCGAATTGGACATGACTGATTGAGATGATTGACATGCAAGTCCTCGGGTGATTGAATTTCGTGGGAACAGTCAAGGAGATAGGTTGTTCTGCTGACCGATTCGAAAGCAAAGGAAGGGAAAAACTTGCTTGTAGCTGCGTTTGATAAAAACAAAGGGTATTCTTCATCGTTTCATGACTAAGCTTCACTTCCACTACTTCTGAAGGCCGCACACAAGCCGGCGTATTGATGTGTCAAGTCTAAGATGTGTTGAGGCAGAGATGTTGCCTGGATGATACTCCTGACCTTGACGGCACCTTCTTCTTCGATCAACTTCCTGATGACATGAACCAGAGAGGGCGAGAACTATTGGATCGGGTTAGCATATGTTGACTTGACAGATGAGCACAAGGATATGTCAATCTTACCTCAGAGTACCACTTGTACTGCCAAGCGATGAGTCTGATCAGAGCACCCAGCTCTCCCCGCACGTCTCCATATCTCTCATATGCAGAGAGGATACCGCGCATGCCCTTCGGCGAGAAGCGCATGTTCAAGCATGCTTCCCAGGCCTCTGCAGCATCGTCGGGTCTATGCAAACGGTCTGCAAGCTCGCCAAGAATTTCCCATTCGTCGGCCGACTTCTTGTAAGCGAGTTGTTGAGACTTGTATTGTTGGGCTTCCGTTCTCCAGATGGTGTAGATTCGCAAGTCCTCGTATAAGACCATGAACAGGTTGTCAAGCCAGCGCTCGCAAAGACGCTTGTGCTGGAATTGGGTGTATTGAAGATGTTGTGGGTCGGCTGCTGGCGGTTGAGGGTCGGGAGTCTCCATGGATGGTACCGCTGTGACCGTGTGTTGTGGTTTTGAGACATCATCGCCCAATGCAGCAGATCCTGGAGGAGTGTCGCCGTTGGTGAAGACTGAGCCAGCAGTTGAAGGGCGTCCATCGGTGAGGCCGGGGCTACGTAGCGCAGTGGTACTGGCGCTGCGTGAGTGTGCTTCTTGCTGAACAACCGCCTGTCTCTCGTGGCGGTACTCTTCCTCCATGACGAAAACCTGACTACGGATTTTGAGAAGGTGGTCCCAGCCAATGCGCTTGGTGACTTCGGTGAGCAGGGAATAAGCCTTTTGGAAGGTGCCCTTGTAGTTGGCAGCGCTCAATCTGCGCAAATTGGGGTGAACAAGCTCTTCGCCCATAGCACCGGAGTCGTCGATCTCATCACACATGGCTTCCGGAGCGAGGGGGAGAGAGACACGAGCGGGTTCGGGCATGCGTGGTGAATCCTTGTCCTGGTAGGTGAACATGGGGCAGGAATTGAGAGTCAGGAGGGCCATGTCCCACTGCTCCATGCTGATGTAGACTTCGGCCAGTCTCGCCCAAGTAGCAAACTCGCTGGGGGCCGAGATGACACTGCGCTTAGCAATCTCAAGGGCCAGATCGCTCCTGCCCTTGGACAGACAGTATTCGGCCTGGCAATCGAGTAGAGGATAGTCCATTGGCATCTGATGGATGGCGTCCCGGAGTAATTGTACAGCCTTGACTTCCTCATCTCCCATAATGTAGACACGGGCGAGCAGGGATGATATCTCGGGGTCGCGCGTGCGTAGCTTCTCGAAGAGGTTGATGCCTGAGGCGTAACGGCCGGTGGTACGGATGTAGTTGAGGAGACCGGTAGTGAGGTGGTTCGAGACGAGGTTTGGTACTTGGATCTCGGGGTCGGAGCCGAGTTGCCAGCCTGTGCAAGAGTGTCAGGTTAAGATTGAGTGAAGGGAGTGTAAGCGCAAGACTCACCAGCGAAGAAGAGACGCTCAGCAGCATCCAGGAACTTGTGCTCGGCCTCGGTGTTTGTGATTGGGTTGAAGCGGCGGACGCCAACAATCTTCTTGATGGTGTCGCCAGAGCCATCGTCGGCGTACGAATAGGCGCGCAAGACGCTGCACAAGTATGTTTCCAGCCAGTGTTCTTCCGAAGCCTCGAGCTTGTCGCCGCGCTCGTTGACGCAGTAACTCTCTACTGTACCGGGGATCTGGACTTGAACGCGCATGTCGAGGCGGGAGAAGGCATTGTAACAACAGTAGAGGCCCGATGTGACTTTGTTGGTCTTGTCGTGAGGGGAGTAGACGAGCGTGTTGATGTAGGCTGCAAGACTGGCAGAGGAAGAGGCGTCTGTTCCGCTAACGTGGTGATATACTCCGACCTGTTGGAAGTGGTTGGTCAGCCTGGGGCAGCTTCAGGAGGGCTAGGCGCATTGCGTACCGACTTGCTTGTCGACTTGACGGGCTGCTTGACCAGGTGCACAAGATCTGGGGGACCCAATTCTCTAAGCGCCTGCAAGTTTTCTGTGCGGATTTCTACTACCGAGGTCGAGTCGTCCTCGAAGATCCTGTTTGTTATTGTTAGTTGTCCATTTGATCTTCCTGTTTCAGCAAGGCCATGACGAACTCGGGGACAGCTGTCTGGATCATGGTCGCTTGCGTGAAGTTTCGTGATCAACCATGCACAAGTTGAAATGTAAATTAAGGCGACAAGATACGACAAGGCTCCTTCCAAATCAAGTACCTTCCTTGTCTTTGTTATAAAGTGGCAGGTCGCTGTTGCTGTTGCTCCAACGCGCGCCCCGTCTCCATCATCTTTAAAGCTCGGGCCTCTTGCGGCCTGTTCAACATCCGATTGGTCGCGCCTTCCCTAACAAGCAAAACCACCTTGATTGTCGCATCCAATGCGCGCCTGCCTTTTGTGTACACAACATCGCATGCCGGACCTTGAGACCTTCACAACATCAGCGTGGCCATCTAGGCCTGCCATCACTCACCATGGCTACGTTCAAAGCCCTCAACCTCGAATCAGATGATGAAGAAGACATCGAGATCGACGACACCAAGGAAATCCAGATCGAAGAAGCTCTCAAGCTATACCAGACTGCCCTGAGATTCCACTCGGATGGCCCGCCTTCCTACACACAAGCTGCCGAAGCATACAGCGCTCTGTTCGAATCCGACATTTTCAAATACCCTGAGTCGCAACAAGAGCTTAAGCGTCTCGAACTTTACGGTCCGCAACCAGAGACAGACGACTATTACTCGCATCACGAAGTCCATGTTGTGCCGACCGGAGAAAGTGCGCCCAGTACTCTACCTCAGATCATTCATCTGGCCTACAAGAACCACGGCCAATTCTTACTGGAGTCTCTACAACATAAGCTGCGACACTCGACTGAAGACGTCCAGATCAACACCAAGCACATCCTCAAAGCATCAGCTGCTGCCCTGGAGTGCTTTGTCGAAGCGATAGACAAGGATGATAGTGATTTGGACCTGTGGAGACGCTCCGCTGCGGTTGGAGAAATGTTGGGAAGCCATCGCATCGCTCGCTTCTGCCTCGAGGCTGTCCTGGACGATGACTCTCAAGGCCTGGACTCGGTCCTATCTGTTCCAGGAATCACAGAGACTCTGGCCGGCCAACAACTGCGTGAACTGGTCGCTAGACTAGAAGACGAACTCTCGGTGTTACAGGCCCCGTTGTCTACCATGAAGCGCCGTCAGCTGTCTATTATGCTCAAGCAGAAGCTCGCCAACTACTCCATCATCCACAACTACCAGAGCAAGCATCCCACGCCACCCGTCTCGACTCAGCAGGCCCTACGATGTGTTCTGAGCGCTCCCAAGTCATGGCTAGACCTCGGTGACATTCTTCATCGTCACTACCTTGCCGAACAGGCCGGCACCACCTCTGCTCTACCAGCTCTTGGTATCTTCTTCAACCTCGACCGCCAGTCTCCGGATGTTGAGACTATCGAAGTCGATCACCCTTCGCCTCGCGACCTGTCTGTTCAGTCACCGAACATGTCGTCCTTGGTTGACGCCCAATTCCCCGGCACAGATGGAGGCCAGCCCAACGTGCCTCCTCCTGCATTCAAGCCATCACCAGAACTGGACGCGACCATTCAGACCTCGCCTGTTACCGTCTTGCCCACTCGCAAGCGTTCTAGCGATGCCGCCGGTCTTGTAGACAGCAACTCTGCGGAAGGTGCAAGATCCAAGAGCAAGCGTTTACGCGCTAGAGAATCCATCGTCGACCAGAGCCAACTCGAAGATGACACCATGATTGATCCGGCTCAAGCTGATGATGCTCTGGCTGATCTCGATTATGTCGACAACCAGCTCTTCGAATCTCTGGACGAGCTGTTCGAGAAAGTCGATCTTCCCAAGTTCAACGTCTCCCCTAATGCTCGCAAAGACCTTCGTGACGCTGCCACTAGCCATCATCCTAATGTCGAGGGTGTAGATCTGGCCTGCGTGGACATGTTCACTTTCCTCAATGAGTATTCTGAAGAACGAGCTCGGGTGTTACTACACGCTAACAGCGATCTTGACACGACTTCTGATGCTCACGTCAAGCCTAGTGGCCGCTTCTCTGCTACTCCAGGTACTCAGTCTCGTGCCGTCACCAAGCCAGATCTGGACCAGCAAGGCGAGCTTGACCGCTTCATATCCCGAACAAACTTGGACTTTCTGCACATCAACGATGTCCTTTACGACTGGGTCATCGAATTTCTCAACCCTGACCATGGATCTCATTTGCGTCCTGAACTGCCTGTGGGCACGTCAAGCTACCGCGGGCATACGTGGTCAACAGATTTCAAAGCTCTTCTTGTCCGAGTTCTTATCACGACAGACGCCTTCATCTTTGAGACTCTCGCCGATTTTGTTCTGAAGTGGGATAAGTTTCTGCTTTCTGACACCAGCGCTGAGCAGCTCGATGAAGCTCTTCCATTTATCGAGGTCATCCAGACTCTGTTCGAACTCCATGTAGATGTCTACTCTCTAGTCAAGGAACCCAACAGTGGTGTTGATGCTGAGACTCTCCAAGTCCAAGAAGATCGCGCTGAAAGATGGAGCAACCTTGCTCGTGACGCCATGAACCTGCGGACCAGCATGCTAGACACGCCGAGCTTGAAGGATGAGCTCAATTTGCGTCATCTTTGGACTGTTACACATCACATTAGTGTTTCGAATAATGTGTCCCAAGACCATGTCATTGCTTGTTGGTCGGAACTCAGATCAATCTTCAAGGCTGTTGGAGAGACTATCATTGACCTACCCAACAACTCGGTCATGCCGCAGATGTCCATCGAGGCCATTGACAGAGAACTGTCTAGACTCACAACGCAGGACTTCTTCACCAAAGTGTTTGATCCTACTCAAAATGATCCCACCGTAGTGATCGAAGGGCTGGAGCCGCTTTTGGAAACTTTGCATCAGGACATCAGCCAAGGCGACATTTCAGTGTCCGACGCCAATAGCGAACCTGCCAACTCTGCTTCCACTCCTTCCGAGCTATTGAACTTCTTGCAGAACAGTAACATCGGTATGCAAGTCTCGCTCTGGCAAAGACTCCGCGAGGCGTATGAAAGCATCGATTACCAACCCATGGTCCTCTGCTGCTACTTCCGTGTAATCGAACTCTTGCTCTCCGACCTCAAATCGCCTTCGTACTCTGAGAAGTCCTTGAACGAGCGTCAAACGGTTCTGCTCAAGTACATGCGTCTCATCAATGACCTCATCAGCAAGATCTGTCTTTCTGTCTCATCACACTCCGACGCACTCGACTGTATGGACGATGAACGCCTTCAGAATGGAATGAATTGTCTGGTCGATCTGCAGAAGATGTTGCATGCTTCAACGATGTTACAGGATGAGATCAAGATTGGCATGAAGCAAACACCTGCGTCCAACAATGGCGCACCTCTCAGATCGTTCACTGCTGTCAACAAAGTTCTACAAGACTTGCAATTACAGTCGTGGACTCTCATGTACAAGCTATATCGTGAGAGCCTGGATCAAAACAAGGACAAGATCGAGAAGCCTAATCAAGCACTGTTCGAATTCCTCCGTGCTGTTCACCAGGTATTGGGAGCTCGAAGCTTGTGCGGTGGATCGGATCGAGTTTTCCTCAAACTTGCCAAATTGGAAGTGCTTCGCTTCCGCAATGAAGCCGAAGAGCAGAACGACGACTTCGATCTCGAGTTCGCTCAGATCCTCTATGACATGTTTGGTCTCAAGTGTTTCCTCAACCCAAGTTATGCGCTTCGGGAGCACAATTCCATGCACGATGCTTTTGTTGACAAGACATCTGGAATGCAAGCCGTCGATTTGTTGTTGAATCTGGCCTCCAGAATTAAGATGTCAGAGCTGCCGAAGCATCCTCTCAAAGACACAATCGAGAAGGTACATGGTATCATCAATCGCAAAAAGCCATCAGAAGCTATTCTTCGCAATCGTGATGTTTACAGAGCTTACCTCAAGTCGAACATCAACCCAATCGACATGTATCGATGCTTGAGAGGAGAGTGCGAGCTTGCTTTGGCACCTGTTCCAGCAGAGCATGCTATCCTTGCTGCAAATGGTTGGTACTTCCTCATGGGTCATATCTCATTGAGCAAGTTTAGGGCTCAGAAGCGCATCGGCCCCACTGCTACTGAGGATCTTAACATCTCTGTGGCGTTCTTCGTGCAAGCTCTTGAGTACAGCATGGATGACTGGGAGTTGTGGTTCCGCTTGGCTCAGGCTTATGACTCCAAGATTGAGGAGGCTGTCTCGTGGACTGCTGACAAAATCAATGGAGACATGGACGAGCTTGTCACATGGCAACGTGCAGCTATACATTGCTATACTATGGCCGTCTCCTTGGCGATGCGTTATGCCGAACCCAGTGCTGAAACCCGAGCCAAGTTTGGAGAAATGTACGCCGACTTTGCCGTGAGAATCTACTCTTCTTCCAGAGAGCCATTCGGCATGAAGGCATTTGCACTCGATGATGCTGAGCGATTCTTGAGTCGGGAGACCATCACAAAAGTCCCATCCTTCAAGGCCTTGACTCCTTTCGCAGCCTGGAAGCTTGCTAGGGAACTCTTTCGACGTGCTATCCGCATTAACCCTCACAAGTGGAAGCTTCACTTCTATCTGGGCAAGTGCCTGTGGAAGATGTACTGCAACGCTCCCAAGCAGTCAGATCGACCAAGTATCGATGCTATCATCAACGAATTCTGCGAGTCCATCAACTTGCTCCCACGGAAGAAAGACACGAAGCGCGAGCCAGTCCTCGAGCCGCACTACAAGCTTGTCTCTATTGTGCACAAGATGGTCACTCGCCGCTATATCGACGCCACTGAAGGATGCAGCATCCTCACCGCCACGCCATATGCTTCGAAGATCGATTCTGTTTCGAATCTCGAATCATGGGAGCCATATATCCTCAAAGTCCTGAGAAGTCTTCGAGCTGCAGACAAGGTGCATTGGCATCATCGCATGATCTACCGAACAGCTGCCATCCTCTACCGTGACGGCAGTCAAGAGTCTTATTGCGTGGCTGCGAAACACGAGCTTATGCAGCAAATGTTTACCAAGACCATGATGATGAATGTCTGGAAGCCGGAAAACGAACGCCCCGGCCGTCACTTTGTCTACACAACAAGATATGCCGATATGTTCATCAAAATCCTTGGATTTCTGGAAGATCGTCCGCTGCTCGATGCTCTTGCACGCAGAGTTCGCAAGAAGACTGGCGAGTTCTTCGAGCATGGCAATCTCTGGCAATATCTTTGCACTGCCTATCTCAAGGTGTTACGTCGCCATGGACAGATTCCGATAGCTCAAGAAACTGCTATCTTCAGTGGTATCAATCATGAGGACTTCTTGCGTCGCAAGGACTATCTGGAAACCTGGTGTCAGGACCCTACAAACGTCAGCCATCCTGTGCTAGAAACCATGCAAGAAGTTGTTGAGCTCAAGAAAATCAACGGAGGCTTGATGAAGGCAGCGACAATTGACGATCTCATTGGAGATGCCTATGCATATCTCTATGATACTGTCGGTCGAAGACTCTGGGTCGCAGAAGAGGCAAGAGACCAAGAGGTCAAGAGGGAGGAGTTGGCAAAGGAGCAAGCAGCTACACCTTCTGCTTCCATGTCAGAACGCAACCCGATGATGAACCTGTCGCATCTGATGAATGGAGATGGTGCGACAGATCCTTTAATCAAGCATCCTGGTCTTTCGGTTGCTACTTCTGGCCTTGACGGTACTGCCACACCATCGACAGGTGACCAAGTACCAGCACAATCGCGCCGCAAGATTGGCGTTGGAAGACGCGAAGTTCGTCTCTGCGCAGATGCTTGTATCGCCAAAATCGGCGCCGGGACTACCACGCCGGCATCCAATGAACCTGCACGTCCTCGTCAAGAAGTATCAGTCGTGATAGAAACACGACGCCCGCAATCGAAGTTGGCCGAGCAGTCAGGCGTTGACACGGCAGAAGGTAGTGTTGCGGGTAGCATCCACGACTCTGCTGATGACGAGAGCGATAGTGAGCTCAGCGACATTGACGAAGACGTGGTCAATTCTGGACCCGGACCACAAGGTCAACACCCCACGATATTCCCTAATCTTGCTTCGCGCTTGTCGGGCGTCAAGGACAGTGACATGATCACTGACAGCGAGGATGAACATGAGGACGTTGTTGAAGGTGCTGAAGACGGCGAAGGCTACGGACAAGAAGGTGATGAAGAAGATGAGATCGACGAAGAAGGCGGCGAAGAAGCTGAAGTCGATCCTGAGCCTGAAGTCGAGGAACCAGATGATGTCGAGATGGAGGATAATGAAGAAGAAGAGGCCGAAGAGCCCGATCCAGGAGCTGAAGCCGGCGTGGCTGCGCGTATGGCTTAGTACGCCAGACGATACGAAAAGCGCAGGAAAGACGCCATAGAGGAACGGACATGTGCAGGAGGCATATACGATTCATATTGAGCGTGCTCTTGGGACGTTGTTGATACAAGTTCGAGATCATTCGTAGTCACGAGGGAAGGTTGAAGGAGAAACAAGCATTAGATACCCAGGTACGGAAAAATGAAATCGCTTTTTATTTGCTACAAATGTTGTTCCTCTCGATGTTGAAATTTGTGCGCATGATTTGTGGATCACTTGGTCGAGTGAAGATAGGAACGACTGCGTTCTATGCTCTTGCGGACTTGAGCTTGGCTTGCCTTTGCCCTTCTAGTATTTGCATCTCCTCACGCCTATACGCTTTGCTCCGCATCGATGCGTATCACGTCTTTCATGCCTATCAATTCGCAATATCAAGAGCCCAGTGGTCGATAATGGAGACAAACTGAATACTCCGCCAGGGTTATACCCGCATCTTCTGCCTCCGGGGAACTCCGAAGGACACGACACAGCCACCCACCCAACCATAAACCCATCACGACAATGCCAACGATGAACACTGCCTTCTAAACCTGGTGGTATCTCGGGATGCCCATGTCGGCGAGCGCAAGCCGCAAAAATGGCAAACAAGCGTCTTGTGAACCTTGCCGCAGAGGCAAAGTGCGCTGCGATCACCACGTGCCCATCTGTGATCGCTGCCGTCGTCGCAACATGAGCGGCGAGTGCTATTATCATCCTGCTCCTCTCACGCGACCGTCGAAACGGATGAGATTGTCTTCATTGGAGGATGAAGCAGTAGATACAGCAGGCACGGTCGGACAAGCGGGTTCAGTGGCTACGATTCTACCCCGCGATGATACCTGTGTAGATGCTGGTATAAGGCAGAACGACCATGGGGATCGCGCACGCTCTGTCCCTGATGCAAATGCGACGCCTCCTGCAACGCTGCCATTGCTTTCACTCCAAACCCTCGACGCCACAAGCACCCGAATTGTTCCCGGGACTGCAGTATACGACGATCGCGGGAATGAAACGCTGGAGGAAGATTTGCTCTCTATAACAAAGATCCTGGAGCACCTGCAGCACTTCGGGATTATCAACAAGCTCGTCTTGGAGTATTATCAATTAGGCCAAACCGCCGCTATACCAAGCCAGCTTGTGCTGCCTGTCTTATTTGACCTACAACGACTTCATGAGGACATTCTACGTGGACGGGGGGCGACTGATGACGCCGCAAGCAAAGCCGCTGTGTCGGCCATGGCTCATCAAATCCTGCGTGCTACAAGCTCGAGGAGTATCATCACTTCATCCACTTCCTTGACCGACTTTACAAGCTTCTACAGCGGAACAAACCTGCGAGTAGAGACTATCGGTCTGATCTTTGCCATTGCTGCTCGTGCATCTCGCTTGGGTCTTGCTCCGGATAGTGAAAATAATCACGACTTTGTCCAAGCTATGTTTCAGTGCAGCGCGCGATGCTTGTGACTCGCTCGAGAGTTGGCGCAGGAGATGAATGATGTAATAGTTTGGTTGTCATACGAAAACTTGCGTCTAACTACGAGTATCCAAGGCTACGCCAGTAGGTGCCCTATTTTTTTGGGGTCATCTGTTCTATACTAATCCTCGTTTGCGCACGTCTAGGTCCAAATGTTTGGCGACGACTCGGTGATCTGTCTACCGATATATTTGCCCTAGAGATACATCGAGAGGCAGCCATCGCGAAAGCTCCTTTCTTCCTTGCCGAGTGTCGTAGGAGGATATTCGCGGCCGCGTTCCATTGGGACAAGTTCCTTGCCACGCTCTTCGATCGTCCGCCGAGAATTCCTAGCTACTACGCCGATTGTCGTTTACCACTTGAACTTGATTGTGATCAGCTCTTGCTCACCGGATCTAGTGACGTAGAGCAGGCTGTATTCGAGCGAAACGACGGATGGTCTACCGGAAGCTCTCTCTGTAGTCTCACTTGGATTCGGGCGCTATATCTTCTCGCGACATTCAAGGAAGAAACGCTTTTGCACCACCATAAACCTCTTGATCACGAGACAAGATCGAAATTAGAGTCAGTACAACCCTTCTCGCCTCAGCCCCGAAATACTATGAATTAGGAATGTGTCATCTAATGACAGCTTTAGAGATATAGCAGCTCGGTGCAAACAAACATGGAGCCAACTCCCCAGCCGTGTTCATTACTCATCGGCATGTTGGAAGTCCGATATGGCGCCCATAATATGTCTCAGATTGGCAGAAGTCTATCTCACCTATCTACAGACACTGCTCCATATATATCGCTTACTGGGAAAGCGCGAAGGGAGCTGCTCTCCGGATCTGGTGCAGGCTTGCTCAAGTATCATCGAGACGACTCTCCAGATCAATGGTGGGTTCCAGAACCAAGCTCTCTATCATCTCCATTACACTTTCAGAGCGAGTATCGTAGGTTAAGTAAAGCTGATAGTTGGTTTATCCTTATGACTAACTCGGACGCAAGGTTTTATGTTACGGTCTGCCGAGTGCAATCACTCTCATCAATGCTCTAAAAACTGCAAGGAGAACTGTCAGCCGGGCGCAGTTCACCGACCTGGTTCGTCTCGTGTCAATACGACGTCTCTCGGTATTTGTGACCTTCCTGGAAAATGTTTACCGTCCGGAGAATGCGAATTACGCACTTTGCATCAAAGCATCTGGACTGATCTCTGGTGCATTGGATGAAGTCATCGAGTACCTGCTGTTACTCGCCGCCAATGACACGATACGTCAACCAGATCCTGGACACGCAGGCAACTTCGCAACTGGAACGCAACATCCAATATCGAGTGATGGTATGGCAGCGATGGGGAATGCCGATAATGACTCGCTAGGAGATCTGAATCTGATTGATTGGGATACAACTAATTTCATGGACATGAATAATTGGATGGAGAGTATCGACTGGACAAACGCAAGTGGCGGAGTATAGATCAGTATGATCTCTACATGATTTGAGCCATCTACAACTTCCATCCCCGAAGGCTGTGTCAAGATCTGGTAGTGATCCCCGAGCGCAAGCCCAGATCGCCGACGTTCAGAATGAGCTCGGGCTTCTCATCAGAGAACAACTCCGATTCCACCCCGGCGTTCGACTCGTTGATTCCAGTCCGGTGGTATATAACTCACTATTCATGCATCTATGCCGACTGAGAGAACTCGGAATGACTTGATCGGCTACATTTCTGCCGGAGATCAACTCCGTTTATTCCGAAAATCCATTCCGACATGTCATTCCGATAGCACATGATCCCGACGACACATTGAAGCACGCCGGAATACTTGTAGCAAACACCATGTCATCCCAATACCATAAATACAGAGGTCCCGCCCTGCTATTTTGCATCCTCATCATCAATTCCTACCTTCAAAGTCTTCGACTACCTCTCTACCTCGTCTACTCTCCGTCAACCGATTCCACGACATCACGATATCACTCCACAAACCCTAGAGCATTCACGTCGTACATCGAAACCTCTACCTCTATACTACATCTCCCTTCCAAAATTCCATCATGCTTTCCTCCTCAAACAACGCGAGCAACCACACCTTCCTCTACCAAACCATCGCATCAATCAGTAAAGATGTAAGTCTGCCCTTCCACCTTCCCCCAGTTTTTGGCCCTACGATGTATACTGACTTTTGGATGTATAGCCTGAGCGCTATCAAATCATTCAAGAAACTGGAATTGCAGCACCTGCGAGTGCATCTGCGACCAAGAGATCGGGATCTAAATCCTATACATTGGAGTCGAAGAAAAGGGGGCAGCAGTCGAGGGCTGTAGGCAGGATCAGTGCTGCGGAGATGGTGGATAAGGTTAATAGGGAGGCTATGTTCATGTATATGGCTACGCGATGAGGTGAGGTGGTCGTGGTGGCTAAACAACTAAGGGAAAGTTGAGTGGGCGATGGGGTTATTCTTGATGAGTATATGATGTAACTAATACAACGATGATTTTTTGTCAGGGCTTTTATTCTTGATATCAAAGGTTGGAGTGTTCATGCGTCGAGGGATGGAGTGTTGGTGATGTCGGAGTTCGGAATAGATGATCAACGGATCTCGGGATAGACAGGGTCATGCCCTTGTCAAGAGTTTCGACCAAATTATCGAAAGGGTAGTCACCTGGAAAGGATACAGCTATCTAAGCATGGATTTCTGACATAGGAGATGAGCGATTGATACGGTTTTCCAGTTGAAGTTATTAACGTAGAAACTTTTTGCTATAAAGTAGACAACCACAAACCGCTTTTAACATTATCTTGCCTTGGTCGCCGCGAATGTGCATCCGAACTCTCACTCGTGGACTGCGAATATCAAAATCCTTCTGTTTCATGGCCACAAAATATCAGATACTTGTCAGGAGTTCACTCGGGTCTGATCTGTATTTGTTGTCACACAGCAACAAAAACAACAGACAAAAGCAGTAAACACAACCCAACCCTCCAACCACACAGGTACCCCTTTCCAACCAATGAAATCCCACCATCGACAGCGTGGATCGCAAGCAACCCCGTGGCCCAAGCTCCTTGTTTCCAAATCAAGAACAACGAACCGAACGGCTTGATAGCTTTCCCCGGATTATCCGCGTCGTTCAGCCGCGCCAGACCTTTCGCTCCCTGCTCCTCTCTTTCCTTCTCCCCTTTCACACGTCCAACAATCTACGAAACGCAGCAACAATGGTCGGAACACGCAAACGTAGAGCTGAAGAGTCCGAAGAGGAGGAACTGCAGTCGCTTCCTGAGGATAGTGAGGAGGAAGAAGAGTGAGTTTGCCTTGTTTGACGTCATCTTCTGGGAGTCGCGAGCACGTCGCGTTCTATCAGCTCATCAACCAGCTCATCAACCCATTGATATCGCATGCCGTGTTGATGAAGAGACATCGATGCACCAAGGAGAGAGGGTTCACGGCAAGGATCAAAGCTAATTGACATGATAGGTATGATTCCTCCGAGGCAGAAGGTGATGTCGCTTCCGAGGATGATGATGACGCGGAAGTTGCTGCTAAGCCTGCTGGTGAGTTGTTGCGTTGCCCATCCTCTCCTTTCTTTCTTTCTTTCTTTCTTTCTTTTCTGCGGTCCCGAATGCTCGAATCCACTGCGCTTGCATGCGTGCCGACTACCCCTCCATCCATCCTCCCACGTTCCGCCATCTTTCCATCACCGCCACCCCTACCTTGTTTAGAAGAAACAACTAGCTGACATTTTGCTTCCCCCTCCCCTTAGTCAAGAAACGCAAGACCGCCGACCCAGCCGAAGATGAAGATGAAGATGAAGATGAAGATGAAGAAGACGATGAAGACGAGGAAGAAGAAGCCGAGACCACGGCCTCCATGGGCGGTCCCGCCGCCGCCGCAAAGAAAAACAAGCGCAACTTCGTCCCCAAAGAAACCAACGAGCAGACGGCCAAAAAGGGCGATCCCACCACCGATGCCAGACTCGCCAAGGAGAGAGATGTCCCCGGCGGCGAGGCGATTATGGATTTGGATGAGAAGAGAGGAGGAGGCGCCAAGTCTTCCGCTACCAAGTCTTCCGCCGCTGCCGCTAACGATGATGAAGACGAAGACGAAGACGAAGACGAAGAGGACGAGGACACTGCGGCTGAGGGTGGACCTGCTGCTGCTGCCAAGAAAAACAAGGGTGGATACGTCCCCAAGGAGGCTACTCTTGATGAGATTGAGCAGACTGCCGATAAGGGCGATGCAGCTGCCGATGCCAAGTTGGCCAAGGAGAGGGATGTCCCCGGTGGCGAGCCCATCATGAATTTGGATGAGAAGAAGTGAGAATGTCTGATGGATGGGGTTTATGTTGTATGAGGAATATTTGGGCTTTAGGGGGTCGGCTTGGAAATGGCAGGATATGGTAAGGACATGTATGGATGATGAAACAGAAATTCGATGTGGTAGCTGTTCAATGGGAAATTGAGAATTGATATACCTCTATTCTATTTTGTCCTGGTCACTTTTTGCAAGCTCTTCTTCCCTTTTTCTGTTCTGGTTTGTCTCCTATGTTCTACTTTACTCTTTTATCAGTCCGTGATGACGGGTATTTTCCACACTTAATCGGATCAAGATCAAATAGAGAAGAGCTTCGAGTAAACAATGGATTCAAGTATAGTAAACATCCTGTAACAAAAGAGACAGAAACGCGAGAAACAGATTGATCCAAAATTTTTTCCAACCAGGAGAAACAACCTGATAAAAAATCACGCTTTCAAGTTCCAAGGACGAATGTACCGAGGAATGTTTTCTTCTAGCGATGATGGCGAGATGATCTGGGCTAACAACAAAAGGAGGAGAATTGTGAACATGATACAGACGAGGCTGATGAGAACTGAGCAATAAGTGAACGCATGAAGCTACAGTGGCGACAACTGGAGACTAGTAGGAGAGCATGTTAGAAGTGCGAGAGATGTTGTAAAAGTTCTGGACGAAAAGAGTAGTGGGGTGTTGGTATGAGGTTGTCTGCAGCTTTGACAAGGACAAAAAGCTTGACAGCTGAAGAAGGACGTTCAGCTGCGATAGTAAAGTCCTCTAGGAAGAGAGAGCCATCATGGGCTGATACTTGACTTGACTGAGGCGACAAGGCAGCTAATGCTTGCAACCTTGATTGTCAAGCTGCTTCTTCCGCACCACAAGGTCCTTGTATGTTTCTACATCTTCATACCCTTCAGGCATCAGTGAAGTCCGGTGGGTCTCTATGTAGCAAGAATGACAGAGAGTCTCGTCTCTTGTATCATCCCGCAACCTCCACCACATCTTCAAGCTTCGATATCTTGCCGGGCTGCACTTTGAGCATCTGAATAGTGCCGTATCTTTGAAACATAGAGGCTGGTAAGTCTTCCAGGGCAATTGCCTAACCCAAGGGTGACGCTGGAGCCAGCACCGTATATTATCCCTCACCCGACGAAGGTTGTTTGTCATGTGCTTTCCTGCAGAGTCTGGGCCGCGGATTTGTGTGTCGCGTGCCAACAAATCCCTGTATTTTCGCACGTCTTCATATCCTTCGGGCATGATCTCAGTCCAGTCGGGACTTGTGTAACAGTTGTGACAGATGTGCGTTTCTGTTGACTGGCCAGCTCCTTGATTCTCAGCTATCTTTCGCCACCAAAGTTTCGCTGATCTGATTCTGGCATAGTCACAAGTTGCGCATTCGAACTGTGCCGGGTTTTCGAAGTAAATGGGTCGGTAGGTCTTCCAGGGTAAATCACGTACCCAAGGTTGGAGGCACCATGACTGAATTTTCAATCTTCTCCGGATCCTATCATCCAACGCCATGTGTTCTGCAGCTCCAGTCACTCCAAGCCGTTTTTTGCGTGCCTTCAGTTCATCGTAAGTGTTGACGTCCTCGTAGCCTTGAGGCATTGCTGCACGCCAATTATCTTTTGGCACGTAACATCCATGGCAAAGATAGCTGCCGGCGTCAGTCCCGGTCTCTGGCACATCGCGTTTCGCTTGCCACCAAAGATTCAAACCACCACGTCTGACATATTTACAGCCTATGCAATAGTGCTCGACGGGCTCATCGTATAGGAGTGGATGGTGGGTCTTCCAGGGCAGATGCTCGCGTACCCAAGCATGCGTGCGGACCCAAGCTCCTATGCGCATGGCCATGCGAAAGCCTTCGTTAGTCCGAGTGACATCCCATCGACGTCTTGAATATATTTTGGTCCTTTCGCGCACATCAGGATTCTCGTCGTAGCGTTTTTTCATTCGTTCGGCCTTTCTGTCGTAGTACTCGCGGAGAGCTTCTGGATCCCCTTTGACTCTGTGGTATTCCCAAAGCTTGGGTGAAGCTTTGGTCAAATCTTTGGCAGAGCTGTGAGAGAAGCTTCGCGTGGACATGAGTGTGATGCTGGGTAGTTTGCCTGTTCTGGGATGAACGGCGGTGGTGGAAAAACTTCGAGGTGATGAGACGGATGTGTTGGTCGATGGAGTCGTGTGGCCCTCTGAATCCTGCCTCAGCATATCGTATCCGGCCTTGGTTATGCAGCTTCTAGGGGAGGTGGAGAAGGCTCGGGAGAATGGGGTTTGAGATGGGCTGACTGGCTTTGTGGATTTTGGACGATTCGAAGTGAACTGCAAAAGTAGCGGAGATGCCGGAGGTATGTGGTTTGTTGAAGCAGGAGCTGCAATGTCGAGCTCTTTCCGTCGTTTTGCAACTCCTCTCATGGTCGTAACATCTTCATAACCTTCGGGCATAACTTCAGGCCAACTTGGCTTTGCATAACATCTGTTGCAAAGGGACTCCTCCGAAGTCAAGCTTTGCCACTGAGGTGACAACATGGTCAGCATTTTCTCTCGGACAAGAGTCACAAAAGTGCCATGGTACGTACCCATAGCTTTAAGGATTTGAGAGCCGTGCAATTAGGACATGTACGCTCAACCTTCAAGGAGGTGCGTACAGGACGATGTGTTTTCTAGGGAAGCGTTTGGAACCAGGGAGACTCGGTCATCTGCCACAGGATGTGCGTCCTTCGAGCGCTTTCATCCAACTCAGACTTCTTTTTGTCGTCCCACTTGGCGCTGCTGCCTGGACCATCGAGTTCATCCTTCCGGGCCCTCAGGTCGGACATGAATCTGACATGTCCATAGCCTTCCGGCATCACTTGAGCTATGTCGCCTTGTCGCATGTAGCAGTTGTGGCACAGGACACTCCCATCGGAGATGCTGCTCCAAGTCAGTTTGAGGCCTCCACGCCTAACCCATCCACAGCCAACACATTTCTGTTCAACTTTTTCGGCATGGACAATTGGCCGATGAGTCTTGCAAGGCAGACTCTCACGTACCCAGGCATGTGCACACAGCCAGTTAGACAGTCTGACCCTCATGGTGAATACGGCGTTGCGTCTAGCAATCTCTGCCGCTTCGCGGGCTTCTCTTCTGCGTTATACACGTCATTCGATGTTGTCGTCACTGTCCCATTTTCGCTTCAATATATTGTGGCCGGAGTCCAGACGTTTCCTTCGGGCTCCAGGATCCTCCTGAACTCTGACCCATGTGGAGACCACTTTCTGACGGTGTACAGGAAAATTCTGCAAAGACAAGGGCGTGGAAACCACTGGGCTGCGACTGGTCAAGAATTTTCTCGTGAGCCAGCTCATGGCGGCAGGTCATATCATCGGAGTCAGCGGGAAAGGTGACATGCGACAAGGAGGTTTGGGCTGAAGAAGACGCGATGGTATGTTTTTTCACTGGCGACGACGTGTAGATTGCCCGCGGCTGCAAAGACGACCGTGCACGTGGACAAATGAAGTGTGCAAGTAGATAGTCTCGCAGCAACGCAGATGCAAGTCCAAGAGCAGGAGCAAATACGGAGCGCGTTGACAATAGGTTATTGCGGGCTCAGATGGAGAAGTCGGGAACAAGAAGTGCGATAAACAAAAGTCGAGTGGAAAGTGCAGTCAAATGTGGTTGCCCACGTCCAGAGTCGAACACAAGCGGCGAAGTTTGTTGAACGCCAAGAGGGTCTGTGCGTTGCCGAAAAGGCGCGCTTTCCCACCGCGCCAACGAACCGTGAAAGTGAGCGACCGCTCATCTGCAAAATTCTGACACACGGCACTGCGACACCGCGCCAGCGCCGACCGCAATCCATCCACCAAGGGACTGCTCGGATACCATCAGCCTGCACGTGTATACTGCCATTTACCTGTGCCGTCCATTGCCTCTCTGCACATTGCCCTCACCACGTCGCATACCACCATCCGCCAAGCACCGCTCTTCCGACCTTCGCAGCTGCTGTTTGCCTCGGTCATATTTCTTCACTGCATGCTACTGCACTCACCACTCATGAAGACTTGATTCACCACAGCCATCTCGAGTCAATCCGAGTCGACAACTTGACCACTTTCAACTTCTCACCACCAATTCTGGTCTTCTTTTCACCACTTCTGACTTTCACATAACACCAATATTAATTCACCTTCCCCTTCAACATGCCTGGAATCGCTCCTCCACGTCGACCACAGCGTCTTTCAGGTCTTGGAGGAAAGACTCCTGGGTCCTTCAAACCAATCCCTCGTCCGGCAAAGCGGTCAGAATGTGGTTGCGACGCCCCGAGTTTCGAAGTCATCGATGGTGCCAAGATTTGCTTGAATTGCGGTACTCAAGTCAGTGAACAGAACATTGTCGCAGAAGTCACTTTCGGAGAGTCATCCACTGGCGCTGCTACAGTCGAGGGTGGCATTGTCAATGAGAACTCCCGCCACGCAAAGACGTTGGGTGCTGCTGCTGCCCGCAGACTTGGCGCTTCGATGCAGAGCAGAGAGGACAGCGAGAACAATGGTCGTGAATCTCTACGTCTGTTCACAGCTCGCCTGCCTATCGCTCCTGACATTTCGGACAAAGCCATGGGTATCTGGAAACTTGCTTCTAACAACAACTTTACCCAAGGTCGACGTGCTGATGAGGTTGCCGGTGCGTGTTTATACATTGCTTGTCGCCACAACGCTGAAAACACCATCCTGCTCATGGATATCGCCGAAGTCATCTCGGTCAACGTCTTCAGCTTGGGAGATACCTACAAAGGTCTACTGGCCAATCTCTTTGTTGATCTCAAGGAAACCACAAAGATGATCGAGATTGAGCCGTTGATATTGAAGTATGCAAGCAAGCTTGAGTTTGGAGAGAAGACACGTCAAGTTGCCGAAGATGCCGTCAAGATCATTCGTCGCATGAAGCGTGACTGGATCGTCACGGGAAGACACCCAGCTGGTCTTTGTGGTGCCTGCCTCATCCTCGCTGCACGCATGAACAACTTCCGTCGTACTGTCAGGGAAGTTGTATTCGTCGTCAAAGTCGCTGACCTTACCATTGCAAAACGTCTCGAGGAGTTCAAGCGTACTCGTGCCGCCCACCTCAAGATTAACGAATTCCGCGAGAAGGGTGTGAGAATCAGAGAGCAGGCCGACCCTCCTGCTATATTGGATGCCGAACTGAGAAAGCAAAACTTTTTGAGAAAACAGTTGAAGCGCAAAGCCTATGAGATGAGCAGAGATTCATCCCGCCAATCATCTGCCGCCCTTGAGCCTGCCTCCTATCCACAAGCACAAACAGTGCAACTCGCCAAACGCACAAAGACATCAAGCTCTCGCAGTAATGTCGTCGTCCAAGCAGCAACACAGCAACAGCCTCGCCGTGATACAGACGGCTTTGCAATCCCCGACATGCCTCTCGATCCCGCCCTTCGTCGCAGTGCCAGCGTCGTTTCCGACACAGCTGCAAATGTTGACTCGCCATCCACGCCAGATGCAATGGAGATTATCAAGGTCAAGAGCGGCCGCAAGAAGAAGGAGAAGATTGCACCCCCTCCCCTTACAGACGCCGACTTCATGGCCGAGGAAGAACTCGAAGGTGAAATTCAGAACATCCTTCTCGAGCGCGAATGCATTTCGTCAAAAGAGCAAGCCGAAAAGGAGAAGATCGAGGACCGTGCAAAGACGCTGGCAGAACAACAGCGTGCTGCAATTGTCCAGCAAAATGCACAGCGTCTGGAAGCCATGGGTCGCACACATACTCTTGTCTCGGACAGTGAAATCATCGGCGAGGATGAATTTGCTGATGACCCGGAAGTCGCCAACGCCCTGCTGTCGGAAGAACAAGTCCGCGTGAAAGAGATGATCTGGGTCGCACACAACGAAGACTGGCTCCGTGCACAACAAGCCAAGCAACTGAAAAAGGCACTTGAAGAAGCAGAAGGCAAGGAAAAGAAGACGACCAAACGCAAGAAGCGCGGTAAGATGGGTGATGGAACTGTTCTCACTGATGCTGGCACTCCTGTCGAGTCGCCTGCCGATGCCTCTTTGCGCATGCTGGAGAAGAGAGCACCAAAGGGTTTCTCACAACGTGTTAACTACGCTGCGTTGGGCAAGATCTATGGTGACCGCAGACATGGCGAATCAAGAGCTGGTTCGGAAGCTTCCACTCCCGCGCCAGAGAGTGTGCGTGCTGCTTCTCCATCCACCGCTTCCGACTCTCCGGAAATCGAACAGAACCCGCTCCCCACTCCCGCCGCCACACAACTCGCCGCACACTCTGACAAACCCCAACAACCACTCCCTGAATCATCAGGACAACACATCACAGCAGGAGGAGCAGAAGTGCCAGACGAGGAGGAAGAAGAAGAAGAAGAAGAAGAGGAGGAGGAAGACGAAGGCGACTACTGGCCAGAAGAAGAAACACAACCGGCATCTCCGACCTACGAGGAAGAAGAAGACTTTGCGGTCGCTACTGAAGATATCAATGGTGACTTTGGCATTGACGATGATGACTACGGAGGTGGCAATGATGGGTATGGTGATGGCGATGCCTACTGAGAAGGGTACATTTCGAGCAGAAGTAGTGGAGAATACAGCAGAAATAGGTACATGGCATTTTGAGCGTTCCGCCCCGGGCTTCGATTTGGCATGCGAAGAATGATAGAGTATATTGCATTGATAATGAAATCTTTCACTTGCAGATCAATGAAATTATTCTCTGCCTGAAGCCAACTTCTTTGCAGTTTCGCTGTTGTTTAGCCATCTTCGCAAGTATTGGTTACATCCCGCTAAGATCGGGGATTAAACCCTCTTTCCCATCCCTCTACCTCCCTCTGCTTCTCCTGTCTCCATATCACCTAATGTCGAAACATCGAATCACTCTGCCCTACGACCCCTACTCTGCCTTGCCCCTTCCCCTTCAATTCCTCTCGAATGCACAAAGGCATTGACCACAATTTCATCTCAACGCTCACACGCCACAGATCCCAAACTCCAAAGCCCAAGCGGTTGAAATGAGCTATTTGTAGTGTACGAGCGTTGTGAGGTCGTGTGCCAGGGGTGCGGAAGGGTGAGTCTGGGCGATCTCGTAGCATGAGGAGGATCCTGTATACGCGAGGCATCGTGGAAAGGCGTTGGGGAGCATTATGATCGATGTTCCTTTAAACCCCAAGGCTATGGAAGGTAAGATAAACGAACACTAAGAGTTGAATTTGGCAAATGTCATTGAATGCCAGGGTACATGACTCACGAGGATTCCGATCCTTCGGAAGGAGCTGACCTTGGCTTGGTAATGAGTAGCTGATTGGCTAGACATGCAAATTTGCATACAGTGATCTCAAATACATTTCCGCTCATGAAGTCTTCCCGCGAACCAAGATGGAAAAGAGGGATATGCTCCAGAGGCGCACTCACATTGACTTTCTGTCCACCAGCGTAAGTGACATTACTCCACCAGTATGTCCAGGGCTTGTCCACACCAGCAGCAGTCTTGGGTAGATACACCTCCCAGCTAGTGACATTGGGCAAGGTAACGGGTGTGACAAGCAATCTAGGTCCAAACATATACTGCTGTGTGGTGATGTTATTGTTTGTCTTTGTCCATTGGCTGATGTTAGAGTCAGTCGTGCTAAAATCCATGTACAGAGGTCGCATAATCATTCTGCCAGTCTGAGAAAAGTTGGCAAATGTGTTGCGGAGGTAAGCCGACAGCTGATAGCGAAGATTGATGTACGAAACAATGATTGGCGTATTTTCGGCACCATACGTCCATGGCTCGTTGTCGCAGGTGAAAGCGCTCTGAGTATCGCAGCTCCTGCTCCCGTGGTTGCGCATAAACGGTATGAAGGTAGTCCATTGCAACCAACGGACATACAATTCGCGGTACTGAGGTCTGTCAATGTTGTTGCTCCACTCGATTGAAGGGTCGGCTTGGAAGCCACCAGCATCGACAGTAAACCAGCCCCATCCTGTTGCAGCAGCCGAAAGAGCATTAGGAATCTGAGAACCCAGAGTCTCCCAATTTGCGACAGTATCGCCCGACCAGATCATACTGCAGAAGCGTTGAGAGCCGATATAGCCAGACCGAGAAAGCGAGAGGGAGTCGCATGCAGATCCTTGCTGGGTATTTGAAGCATTACGCTGGCCTTCTTCAATGGCTTGTTGATGGGCCCAGGGATACAGCTTCCCGACACTGCTTTGTGTGCCAGCGTGGTACAACACATCAGGCAAAGGATAAGGAATGCTCTGAATATACGATTGCTGTCCATTGTTCTCCCAAGCTTCTCCCAGTGCACCACCATCTGCTTGGTCAATCCAGAAGTTTTTGATTCCCCTGTCGTAGTAATTATGTCTCAAAGTATTCCATAAGAACTGACGCGCGCCAGGGTTTGTAGAGTCGTAGTTGCGGATGTACGTTCCGTTCCAAGAGTCAGTGATGCCTGGTCCAGAACGTGTCGCAGAAAGATAACCATCGGCCTGCATCTCGATGTAGTTCACGCTTGCATCTTCGACACTAGGCCAGAGAGAGGCCATCATCTCGGCACCAGTAAGTTGTTTTACTTGCTGAGCCATGTATGAGACATTCGGCCACAATGCAGAATCCAGACCCCAATCTCCCTGATGTGCCCATGACTGATAATCAATCACGATCATTGATACTGGAATACTTCTGTTGTGGAAATTTTGTGCAAGCAGTAAGACCTCGGTCTGGTTCTCATAGCGTAGTTTTGAGTGCAAATAGCCAAGAGAGAAGTCCGGAGGCGTAGGTGCTCGACCAGTGATGGCAGAGAGTCTTTGTTGCAGACCATCGTAATCACCTTGAGGAGCGCTGACGATGGCGTAATCAACGACTGTTGTAGATTCGGAAGTGAAGCGGTTGCGTAAGGGGCCAAACTCCATGCGCCCTTCTGCAGCGGAGTTCCAGACGAATCCATATCCTCGGCTGCTCATAAACATAGGCGTGGGAATATGGGTATTAAAGTTGATCAGATCAATTACCGAGCCTTTCTTATTCACCAAATGGTCTTGCTGCGTACCAGTGCCGTATATCTGTTCATCCGGATCGGTGCTGAAGGAGAATGCTGCAGAAAATTCACTTCCGGATCCTTTCCAAGAGTAGTATCTGGGATTGAGTGACTTGACAGGATTGTACTCGTTTGTGAGTAGTGTTTCGGAACCATTGGGCTCAATACGATAGAAGGCAAGTCGATAGTGACCGTTGTCCAGCCCGTAAGTCCTGAAAACAGCATTGCCGTTGCGTATAGACACGGAGGTATTGCCATTCGATTTCGTGTCATAGCTCATCCCCCGAGCTTTGCCATTCTCAGGCCCTTCAACAGGGGGGTCGTAGAGAAAACTAATCTCATTGCCAGTAGGCGGTCGAAAGGCCCACGCTCGAACACGAAAGCCGTCATATCCATAAGGCTGCACCAACACAGTCTCGAAGCCATGCTGAATACGAACACCTGTCGAATTCGGGGCAATGTATCCGGTGCTTACATTGTAGCCCGATACCAGATCGCAGGCTGTCAGGACGGTAGCCAAAGAAATGCAGACTGAATGCCAAAGACTCATTGCGTATCGGTGGTCGATGAATCGAGGATACTTCATGCTGACCTTGAACTGCACTGCTTATATCTTACACTTGCTTGTCGCGAGATGTCGTGTAGTGACGTTGATCTTCTTCTGAATATTCAGCCTAAAGCAAAGAAGCATCGAGGGCTTCGGGAGGGGCTTGAATGGCCGATCATCACATGGTTCCTGGATGTTCGTCTGCGGGGTCGTCTTGCAGGATGCAACCTCGATCGAGCGTGTTTTTGCCGGTGTTACCCACCAGCGTTGAAATGATGATCGAGGAGATCATATCACAGAAAATGACGCCGATTGGGAAAAGTATGCGACGACAGTGGGAGCTGACTGCGTGATGGAGACGTAGCTGAAGCAGGAGCGGTGGAGCGATTCGCCAAGAGTTTGAAGCATCCCACAAAAGTGAGTTTCGAGAAAAACACCTCGGTGAAAAGATATCCCGGCCATCATACACTCGACCATGTCGAAGATAAGAGATCAACCAGCATCTACAGGCGGGTGCTATGAGAATCAAGCATGATGTTCTCTCGACCGAGTGGCACGTGTGGGAGCTTGGCATTGATATCAAACGCTGGAGCTTCTTGACGTGTCAGCCTGGCAGCTACGAAACTTGCCTTTCTGGACACGCATTGTAATTGTGGTTGCCATGGACGCAGCTGCTCGCCATACTCCGTGTGCAATCAATAGCGCTTCATTTTGGAAGGCAGCACCTACCTCGGTAAGTGTGTCGAGAAGTGAGATGAATCAAAGTCGTGTCACTGTCGCGTCCGAAGCCCCGCGTCGGCCGGACGTCTAGGCAACAGGTGTGCACATAAAACAAATTCGATGAATCATTCTTCTTCCTTCGACATCAACTTCTACGATAAGACGACATGGCGAGAACGAAACAAGTGGCTAGAAAGTCGATCGAAGACAAAGCACCCCGAAAGCGATTAACAAGGGAACCACGCAAGATATTGACAATTTCAGACCACACTGGCAACAAAATCCTCCTACCTGGAGAACGAATGTCACGTCCAGGCTTAGGCGCTTTTCCGTTCCAAGTCTATATTCTGTCGACTGCTACGGACCTTGCGACGGATGACAAGTTTCCGGACAAGCTGAGAGAGATTACATTCCGAGAAATGACGCCTGCATCAGATTCAACGAAAATTGTCGGTGGCGTCTGGAAATCTACACGCTGCCTCAGGCTAGCATACTTGACTGTATCAACCATCACGAGAAGGAAAAGCATCACCGTAAGCTGTTAGGCCGAGGACCCGTCATGCTCAATCGAAAGGAGCTACTTGTCATTGACAACATACATTGGGAGTCAAAGGGACTGCTTTCCATCGAATATACTGCCCAATTCCTTGGTCGCGACGGAAGCGAGCGCGAGCTTGAAAACCATGTTCATCATGAATCCGGGTTGGATGAGGGAGAAGAGCTCGCACTTCCAAATTTGCGACAAGGTTTTGTCGTGCGGCGCCACAGAGATGCCGATGCACTTGTTGAGGAAGTTTTGAACTTCATCTGGTATGATGAGGGCCATGAATGGGTTCTCGGGCCTCTCATGGAACGCAACATTGCACTGGGATGGGAGACTGACCCCGATCTGATCCGGTACAATACTCTTTCGAATACTCCGGTAGCTAGGAACATCACACGTGGTTACATCAGTGGTGAGAAGAGACCGCGAGAGGACTATGAAGATGAAAGTCAAGACGAGGATGACGAAGATGATGAAATCTTCAGCAGATTTGACGCCGAAGCTCTTGCAACGTATGGCGAGCTGTGTGATTCAGATACTGCGGTGCCTAAGAGCATCTTGCACGACATCACGAGATCCGTTCCGTCCGAGCCTGGAGTCTTGCCATCACTTGACCTTACGAACATCGAGATTCGAGAAAGCGTGGATGGTGTGGGCACAGGGTGTTTCGACTACCACCATATCAGTCATACGTCTTCTCCAGTTCACTTCTCGTACAACCTCTACGTTCTTGGGAAGAAGACGTACTCGCCGGATACTCTCTTTGCTCTTCTGAATTGCAAATTTCTTGCGCCTCTCCCTTGGATGCTTCACGTCTACGAGGTGGGAAATTTTCCAGAAGCACTTTCACATTGTAGTACTGAGATGGCAACTCGGAATGTCTCTAGAAGACTGCCGAGGAGCTATGCCAGACCGCCAGAGCAACCTTTACCACAAGTGTTTCTTTACATGGACGAGCACACAAGTCCAGAGACCGGTCCAAGGATAGTCACCATGACTGATAACAACTCAATCTCGCCAGGTAAAGCCCTCGAGGTCACGTTCCCAGGGGGTTGGGAAGATGCTGCACAAATGCTTTTCACCTATATTGTCTTATGTGCCGAGACGCCGCGGTATGTGTCCCTGACAGTGTCAAAATATGGATTAGGCTAACACATGTACAGTATACTTGCTCTGACTCGAGAGTCTACGCCGCCCTCCATCATGGCTTCAGTGTCTTTGACCGATGGTCATCCACTGTCTGGACCTTGTCGATCATCTGAGCAAACTCATCTTACCCTTGCCTTAGCTCTGGATGATGATGCCACACGTGCGGTGAGTATACACACACAAGACACAATTTTGACTCCGAACATCTACCTCTGGGACACCTTCCTGCACGTCATAGACGTGGAGACCAACACCGAAGTCCTAGTGCCGCCTTCACAATCTTACCGCGGAGACTCTCGGGCGTTAAGTGTCGAGCAACTCCAAGCTCTATCTTTCTCCTTCTCCACTACCTCGACCGCCAGACACCAGATCCTCACGCTCCGACCCGGTGAGAAGGTTGTTCGTACCGTAATCTTTAAGGACAGCCAGCTCTGGGAACGGTATCAAGAAGTCTTGGTCAATGGGAAAAGCTACAAGATTGAGATGAAACCTGAACAAACGGCCGCAAAATGGATCTGGGGTGATCTGGAAGACGACGCAGGGCCTCTTGGCTCGAGTCCAATTTCGATCCTTGGACGCAATAACACTGCCACTTTCAGCTTTACCCGCAAATCTCCTACAAAAGAGTGTGTCTCACTGCCTCATTGCTATCTCGAGGAATAAAGCCATCGCTACCGAGCGCTCTACAGCTCCCTGCGACTTCTTGCTCTGCACTCTTCCGGCAATGCTTCACGTTCTCGTACTTGAGCGTGCTAGAAAAGGCTCAGGAAAGATCCAAGCCACTGGGTCGCCAAGTCGCGACTTTCGTGTTGGACCACTGGCCAGAAATCGAGGAGCTCGGCGCCTGCGAAGCGCCGCGGTATCCAACCCGGTGACAGAAAGGCGGTGAGGCAGAACAGAGTCTCATCTACCATAGTTTGGCCGTCAGGACTCCTCAGCATGCTTGTTCATCTTTCACTTCCGAAAACGATTTGCTCCTTTTGCAGACAATCGAGAATCTGACTTGCTTCCTTTGATCATCCACATCTCGAAAAATGCCTGTTACAATTAAGGACTCAATCTTTTCCGAGTTTAAATGGGACCACTTCAAAACAGTCACAGATCCAAAACAGCTCTCTCGAGCGACTAAGTTCCTCGAATCTGTGTCCTGGCCAGCGCTGGAAGATGTGGCGAGCAAAACACGAGGCGGGATCAGCTGCAGTTTGACGGCTGACATTGGACTTGGCTACAATCACATGGTCCGAAACATCCAGTTCGCGGACGGCACACATCTTGTAGCCCGCCTCCGGCTCTCTCGTTTCTCAGACGACGGACTGTACCCGGATCCAGATGCTGTGGATATTGCCATAAGGAGCGAGATCTGCACCCTACACGCCGTCGCAGAACACACAGACATTGTAGTCCCTAGAGTCTACGACTCTGATACTAGTCCCGACTGTGGAGTAGGCGCCCCATACGTCTTGATGAATTGTCTAGAAGGGAATTCTGGACTCGATCTTGGCCTCGAGATACCCTTGCAGTACGAACACGACTTGTTCTGTGAAATGGCGAGAATACATGTGAGTATGTAGGATCGTTGCTCAGCATCGTCGATGGACTAATGAGTGCCAATAGGTCCGTCTCTCCTGCATACGGTTACCGTGAATTGGCAAAATTATCAGCATCAACGAGGACGGCACATACGAACAAGGTGCTATACTTGGTATAGGTGGACCTTTCGATACTGCAGCAGAATACTACACAGCATGGTCGGAAAACGTCTCTTTCGGTCTTGAGGAGGAGCGACTACGACAAGCGTCTGGAAAGTATGTGGAAGAAGTCGTCGCCTCGACCGCGTTGTTTAAGAGATCCATCGCCGCCCTGGCTGACAAGATATCTACGCCCACCAACAATTGTGGACCTTTTCCTTTGATTCATGGCGACTTTGGGCACCACAACATCCTGGTCGACGATGACTACCGTGTCAAAGGCGTCATTGACTTCGAGTATGCCTTTGCGGGCCCCTGGGAGATTGCAGCTAGCTTCCCGGAAAAATCTCTTCTCAATGCCGCGTGTAGCTGATGCACCGTGGAATTACGATGCTGATGGTAACGCTATACCACTTGGTGCGTCGCGTTTGGGCAAGGACTGTATTCTTTCGATAGCAATGCTTGATCCTGAGAGACAGCAGCTGGGAAGAAGCATTGCGGTCCTTTAGGGAAGGAGTCGCTGGGTTTTACGGTAATTTGACCGAAGAGTGTTCTTCACTTTGGAAGAAGGGCATTTAGACAACAGGCTCGACACGCATTGACGTATTAGAGGAGGTCACGTTCTCGACTTCTATGGTTTCGTTTCGTGTCCAAACTCGCAGTAATTCGTGACTGAGCTCGGTGGCGCCAAGCATTTGACACTTCCGCTGCGTCCGGATCAGCTACGTCATCGGTATAACAAACACACTCTACTTGTGCCAATCAACTCCTGTGTGGTTGGCGTTCATTGCATCAATCTCCCAGAACGTCTTCAAAAGAAGTGTAACCAGCTCAATCCAAGACTTAACTGCTCAATGTTCGAAAATTTGCTGTCGCCGATGTGCAACTACGATGCCGATGTTTGGTTTGCAGCAGTTTGCCGTATCAGCCAGGATTGAGTCTCCAAGTCGGAAGTCTGCGGAGAGCCTATTTCAAAGCATCTCGGATGCCTCCATGAGATCACAAATGTCTTTAGTCCATGAACGACCCTTGGCCCGGCCGACCAATCCATATAATTCATGTTTCGCACACTGCCGGCTTCTTATCCTCCGTTCGAAACACCTAGCAATCTTCCGGAACATCTTGCAAATTCGAAATCATGACTTTCGAACTGGCAAACAACTATCAACATGCACATCTTGTGGTCCAACCTGCGGATCTAGCACTCAATCCTCCTGAGAGCTATCTGTACATACAAGATGGCCTCATAATCTCCTGCGGAGTTCTCTACGCCCTTTGTTATGTCTTCTATATGATCCGTACCTACCGCGACAAGACATGTGCCGGCTTCATCGAGTTCACGTAAGTCTCAATCTATCATCCGCTCCCTCCGACAAACCCACTGACATACAAAAAAGTTGTGGCACAATGGCCTATGAGATATTCTACGCCTATGAAACAACCACTACGACATTCGAGCGTGTCAGCTTTTCAATGTGGTTTCTTCTCGACTTTACGTTTGCCGTGGTCACTATACTCAGTACCCGAGCACCAGGTACTCGCGCACCGATTGTCAAAAGGATGATTCTCGGCGTTCTAGCATTTCTGGCCTCTTTCTGGAAAGTTGCGCAGATGTATCCGGATGAGCGCGAACAAGTCACTGCATACTGGACTGGATTAGCTTTGCAATTTCCAATCGGCTGGGGAAGTCTGTATTTGCTGATCAAGAACGGACACGCCAAGGGCCATTCTTTGGAGATTTGGTAAGATCTATCCTAAGTGAAGGATTGAATCACGTGCTAACTTCGAAATAGGTTAACGAGATATCTGGGCTGCTGGACTGCGTATGGAGTTTTTGCATGGAGATATCTGAACGTGCCACAGAACTGGTCATATGTGGGCTCGAGTGTGAGCATTGCAGTCATTGTGTTGACAATGATTCCTGAAACGATATATCCCTTTGTATATATCTGGGTGCACAAGAAGAACAAGCAGCAATCACCAAGACATGGGGTTGAGTACAACGATCAGAAGGTAGCGAACTAAAATAGAAGGTAGACGTGCAAATATTGTACAGACTTTCAGACTAGCTCAGGGTACATTATCGAAACACACTCACTCCTCGCATCCACTCGAAACAAGGCATCAGATATGAGTACAGTTAATCCTGTTGAGAAGACGACATGCAGTGCACCTTGGTAAATAGAGGGGTGGTGAGGATGCGTGCTTATGATCCGCAAGCACGCCATATCTTCTTATCTCCACCAAATCCGAGAATCCTACATTATAACAGATCTCGCATCTTGACCTCAACACTTGTTGATTCTCTGCAAACACACCTCACAGCACTTGAAATTTGGAAAGACATCGTTTCGGAATGGCTTCGCAACAACAAAATGGCTCTGCCAAAAAGCCATGGATCATGAACGCTTTCGCCATGACTGCGCCAGGCCATCTAGCACCCGGTACACCAAACGTTCAAGTCTTGAATGTACGATGCTGACTGTCAGAAAGGCCTCTGGAGACACTCCTCCCAAGAAGAACAAACACTAGACCATTGGGTAAAGCTAGTAAAATTCCTGGACGAAAACGGCTTCCACGGTATCTTCTTCGCCGACGTCCTAGGCATCTACGACATCTACAAGGGCAATGGCCCAGCCCTCAGCAGCGGCGCTCAAATCCCAATTTTACAGATCGACTTACTGATCTCTGCACTGGCGTATGCGACTAAGAATCTATCATTCGGTATTACGGCTTCGACTACATATGAAAATCCTTATGCTTCGGCGAGGAAGTTCTCGACGCTTGATCAGATCACTGGAGGGAGAGTGGGTTGGAATATCGTGACTAGTTATTTGGAGAGTGCGGCGAAGTCGTATGGTTTGGAGCAGAATATCGAGCATGATGAGCGCTACAGGATTGCTGATGAGTTCATGGATGTCTTCTATAAGCTGCTAGAGGGAAGTTGGCAGGACTCCGCTGTGGAAGCGGACAAGTTCAGCGGCGTCTGGACGAACCCCGACAAAGTCAAAAAGATTAATCATGAAGGGTGAGTATTGCTTTTCCAGCCATGTCGTCGCGATCAAACTGACGAGTCACCAGCAAATACTTCAAATCGGCAGGACCCAATCTGGTGGATCCATCGCCCCAACGTACACCCTTCCTGCTCCAAGCCGGTGCATCAAAAGCAGGCAAAGAATTCTCCGCCAAACACGCAGAAGCAATGTTCCTCCCCGGCTTAGTTCCCGCAAAAACTGCAAAAGTGGTTCAAGAAACCAAAGCTCTACTCCGCCAAACCGGAAGACCCGAAGACAGTATCAAATTCATCGCAGGCGTATTCATCTGTGTTGACGAAACAGACGAAAAGGCCCAAGCTAAATTTGAAGATCTGCTGCAATATGCCGATACTGAAGGCACGGCTGCACTTTTTGGAGGCTGGACTGGAACTGATTTGTCGACTTTCACTGATGATGAAGATTTTGCTTTCAGCACGAAGGCTCCTGCTATTCAGTCGATGATTGCTTCATGGACCGAGACTGTGCCTGGTACCAAGGATCTCAAATGGACCAAGAAGCATGTCTTGGAGCATCTTGCCATTTCTGGGGCCCATCCGAGAGCCATCGGTAGTCCGACAACTGTCGCAGATATCTTGGAGCGGTGGGTCGAGGAGGCTGGGGTGGATGGCTTCAACATAAGCTATGCGACCACTCCAGGCACATTTGAAGATTTGGTAAAGTTCTTGTGGCCAGAGTTGAAGAAGAGGGGTGTGTTGCAAGAGAAGTATGCTGGTTCGTCAATGCGCGAGAACTATCTGCAGGATGGAGGAAGTGCTAGAGCTAGAGAGTGGCATCCTTCCAGACAGTACACTTGGAGTGGTTGATGTTGTCAAAATCTGTAGCAAGATGTATATAAAACGACCTTGTACGTGTTGAGAAATCATTTCGAAGATTCCTTGCCTTATGTGTTCATTCCCATTTTTGCTGTATACAGGTCACAACCAACTCGAAATGACGAAGGGATCCCACTGGCTGGTATTGAGTAATGCCAAGTGAATGGCGACATCTCAGCATGTGTTCGCGAATCTGATCTCATCTCATCCTTCGTCTTGTCGATGCGGCGTCTCTACGATTCCAGCACAAGCATGATATCCATCCTTACAGCAATGTTTAAACATAAGGTGATGCTTTGGGATTGGCCTTCGATATCTCCGGAAAGATGCCCAAACTCGTGTATCTGCCGGATGCTCGCATGGAAGACTAGGCAAAGATCGCCCGAAAAAGTCATCCGCCGAGATGGGACAAAGCCTGTCTTCACCTCACGGCAAACCACCTTGAAGCAAGGCTGGGCAGACTTCTGGGCAGTATGTAAAACGAAGCATATTCACATGCTGATCACCATCTTCATCACTGCTCAGTGGGGTCAGACATACAACGGAAATTACCTGGCTGCGTACGTCAGCGTCAGGGGTCGTACACTTGCCGGATTTGTCGTCACCATCGTCGCCATCATTGTTAACCTTCTGATGAGCTTTGCCATGGACAGCGAGTTTGTTCGTCGGTCGAATCGTGCGAGATATCTTTGGGGTATCATTGCCACAGTCTATGTCATCTTATGGATATACCAATTCATCAACGAAGTCGACTTTTCAAAACACGAACCTGAGCTTGACTTTGTAGATGGCGGATATGGACGAGGTGTCGGCGCGTATATGATATACAGGATTGCGTACGAGGCATGCGGAACCTGGATGTACTGGATACTCGGAATAGTCAGTCCCGGTCAACTTCTTTCGTCGAAACAAAGAGCTGATATCTTCTCCAGTACGACGCTGAAATTGATAAGCTGGCTTTGACGTCTGCTCTCCTTCGCAGTGGAGAATCGTTTGGCTCGACCATGTCATATGCGGTCGGCTCGACATCTTCGGCGTCTTTAATGACGAATTTGATCGTGGGTTTTGTTGTGTGGATTGCTGCAGTGCCTACAATCACGTGGAGCGCATTACAAGTCAAGGATGCTACACGCGCTTGGAGTGAACAGACGGGCTCTGATTCCGATCGTGCTGATGGCCTGACAAAAGATGGAGGCAGAGTCGTTGCCGCTCCAGATGGCATTCAAGCTTGAGCTCATTTCATGCCAAATCGAAGATGAAAAGTTGATGGAATGTTGCGTGATGAAGGAAAACGGAGGTCGATGACGTGGGGTAATCTCGCGGCTCACTTGCTGGCAAAATTTCGGCAAGTGCGGCGAAAATGCAAAGCTGTCAACAATGAACAGCAACAAGATATCTCAAAACATCATACTTGTTATGTCGCAAAACAGATCTCAGGTGCCTGGACTGTGTGTAAACTTTACAGCGAAGTGCTGAGCTGGTAGGACTACCGCTTATCCAATCGCCTCGATACCTTATCAAGCCTTGTTTGCGACGCGATTGTTCGCGTGGTATCTGTGTCCTCCTAATCGATTCTGTATCATGATCTAGTGAGGCACAAGATGTCGCACACGCTGAGGATATAGTCATCCGCGTCCAAGAGCAAGCACGTTGCTTCCCCATTCAAGCTCTGTGATAAGCGCTGACCTTCCCCTCACGATATGGCCAATCTCTCGATAAACAGCAGTCGCACAAAGAGTGGGGGCAATACCCAACGACTCCACGTCTTGTGCTATATTCATTCCGGCAACAACTTCCTGAGAGACCATGTCGATAGAAAAAGATAAGTGATCTCCCGTCATGGCAAGAATTTCCTCTTTACGCTTTGCAATCGTTCTTTTACGATGGATTCTTCACATTACATTCTGCTATGCACAATATTTGTCCCCCTTTGGACAATTCTTTATTATGTCCTTCCCTACTTCACGACTTATAGGTCATTGCGCAATATTCCTGGTCCCTTCCTTGCAAAATTCAGCAATACGTGGGTAGCTTACCACGCTCGCCAAGGGCAGAAGTTTGCCGCCGTCGACAGAGCTCACAGAAAGTATGGACCACTCGTCAGAATTGGCTACAACCATGTCTCCATTGCAGATGAACGAGGCATTCAGACTGTGTATGCGCATGGCAACGGCTTTCTCAAAGACCACTTCTACGAAGCTTTTGTGTCCGGTGTACCCGGTGTCTTCAATACCAGGGACAGAGTCGAACACACTCGCAAGCGCAAGATTGTAGCTCATGCTTTCTCGCCCAGTGCTGTTGCGGCATTCGAGACACATATGGCAGAGAACCTTCATCGCTGGGTCACGCAGCTCGATCGTATCGCCGCGACTCCTGCTTCAGACGGCGACGCAAGAGTCAACATGATGCCATGGTGTACATATATCGCTTTCGACATCATCGGTGATCTGGCGTTCGGCGCACCTTTCGGCATGGTTGAAAAAGGTCGTGACGAGTGTGAAGCACAACTCACACCCAACGGTCCCATCACCCTCGCCGCAGGAGCACAAACACTCAACCGTCGCGGCGAAGTATCATCAACACTAGGTCTATTACTCCCACTCAAGCCATACGCCAGATATCTTCCCGACCCATTCTTCAGCAAAGGTCTACATGCAATCCAAACCCTCCACGGTATCGCCTCTATCGCCGTTTCAAAACGCCTCGACGCCGTGGAAAAGATTGATGCAAAACAAGATTCACGCCACGATATCCTAGATATGCTGGTACGCAGCAAAGGCCCTGATGGCAACCCAATGCAACGCGACGAATTAACCTCCGAAGCCCTGACGCAATTGATCGCAGGCAGCGACACCGTATCCAACACCTCCTGCGCGATAATCTATTGGATCCTACATGGCGAAAGAGCAGCCCCGGGAACCATCCTACCTCGATTGCAAAAAGAACTAGACACAGCAATACCAAATGACAACACGATAGCCACGCACGCGCAAGTCAAATCTCTCCCTTTCCTACACAGATGTATAGACGAAGGTATGCGTATCCATTCAACCTCCGCCCTGGGCCTCCCCCGTATCGTAACTTCGCCCCAAGGTTTCACATTCACCTCTCCCTCCACGCCCACCACCCACTTCCCAGCTGGCACAATCCTCAGTGTTCCCAGCTATACTGTCCACCACTCCGCTTCAATCTGGGGTCCTGATGTCGAAACTTTCAACCCCGATCGTTTCCTTCCTGATCGGCTTACTGCGAGTCAGAAAATGGCGTTTAATCCTTTCAGTTATGGGCCTAGGGCTTGTGTGGGCCAGAATGTTGCGGGTATGGAGTTGGGGTTGATTGTGGGGACGTTGTTTAGGAGGTATGAGATGGTGTTGAGGCAGGATGGGTTGGAGTCGATGGAGGGGTTTTCGAAGAAACCCGAGAGTTGTTGGGTTGGGATTAGGAGGAGAGTGTGATTGTGGCCAGCTCTGGTGATTATCTGGTCATAGCCCGCACTCTTGCTATCATTGGCTGTGCCCCTCGGCTTCCAAGAAATTTTTGGATTGAGATTCAGACGGTGTAGGTTAAGAGAGGGAAACACACTTGAGAGTGCTGATATTACAATTACTTTGACCATCTGATCTAGGAGTCCTTTCTGTCCGATTTTACACCTTGACCACGAGCTTGCCTCCAGCCTTCATCGTCCTGACCACTGCAAAGATCACAGCAGCAATGGCACAAGATACACCGCCATATATCCAAAGTCCGGTCCAGTTTGAGCCGTCGCCATAGTTCTGGAGAACATCACCGCCACCAGGTCCTCTGCAGATATAGTTAGCATGATTTCTTGCAATCAAAATCGATGCACGATTGATTGCCGATCAGGACATTCCGTCGCAAAAGATTGTAGAACTTACCCTGCGAGACATCCAAAGCCGATAAAGCCGAAAGCCATGCCTATTCTGCTACCAATCTTCGACTTGTCTGCTGTCAAAGCAACAAGACAAACCGGAGGCAAAGCGATGAAGACACCAGAGAAGAAGCCAAAGAGGATGGCAAGCACGACGATGCTTCCGAGACCATTGACGGCGATCATGCAGAAGATAAGGATAGAGCAAACGGCGGCTCCTGGTAGGATGATGTTGAAAGAACCAGTCTTGTCGGACAAGGCGTTGGGAAGTGTACGACCGAAGACCGATGCCGCATTGAGGATTGGCACGATGTAGAAAGACATGCTAGCGTCTGTGTAGCCATTCGATTCGCCAAAGAAGGAGAGGAAGAATAGAATGGTGTAGAGACCGATGAAACCAATCATACATCCGACAGTGAACAGCATGAAGGGGATGTCCTTGAAGACGGTTGTGTCAATGAGAGCGCGGGCCTTTGGCGGCTTGACGCGCTGCTTCATGACAAGAATTGGAATGAGCAAGGTCGCAAGGGCCAGGAAACCAAGGACACGAACAGACCAGCCGAATCCAATGCGGTCAAGTAGTCTGTAGAAGACGATGGGATAGATGATGCCTCCCATTGAACTGCCAGAAGCTGCAAGACCTATGGCAAGACCAAGCTTGGTTGTGAAGTATGTCGGAAGAATGGCGACAGCGGGGACGAACAACAGTCCGGAGCCGACACCGATGCAAAAACCTTGAGCCAGAAGAACTTGCCAGAAGGTATCACAAAGACTGAGCATCATGAACCCAAATACGACAAGGAAGGATCCCACACATAGCAGCGGTCGGAGGAAGCCTCTGTCAAAGATGGGACCAGATAAGAATCCCATCAGCAGCACACAGTATGACTGGATTGCACCGACCCACGAGATGTTGGATGACGAGGCATGGATCAACACTCCGGACTCGTAATATGTTTGAAAGACTCCGAACTAAAATGCTTGGGTCAGTTAAGCTTATTCGATCGCCAAGGCGGGCGGACTAACAGTGTTCTAGTGTATCGTTAGTGTGTTTCTTGTGTGCATGGGTTCAAGGTACGTACAAGGATGCCCCAGGTGTTGAAGAAGAGTGCGAAGCCAGCAGCGACCTGAAGCCATGCTTGGAGGCCTCCATTTGGTACGGTGCCGAGGAAGCTTGGTGGTGGTGGTCTTGGGGCGGCTTCGAGGTCCTTTTCGTTGTTGGGCACGACAGCTCCGGTGTTTGGCACGGCTTGTTCGTTGGGAACGACAGGACCCTTCTCGATTGGTGACGTTGTTGACGGTAAACTTTCACTGGATCCTTTTGAATGCGACATTGTGGACAAACTCTTGGTCGAGGGTGGTAGGACAAAAACAAAGGGATGAGGAATGAGTGGCTCGAAAGAAAAAACCTGTGACGATGGCGGCAGGGTGCGACGAGTTATGTACCGGCAAATAGTATCGGAGGTGGACTTCTCGGTCTCCGGCTGGCAACGAAAAGACCGAAAGTCGATTGGCTGAATCGAAGGATGGATGATCCTTTATGACAAAGCCAAAAAGGGGAGTGAAACGGTGTTTGATTGTGGACGCCGCCGAAGGAGAAAAGCCAACGACAAGTATTTTGTAGCCTTGCGCAGGAGGTAATGTTTTGGGGTGAAAGGCGCACAAGACATCGGCCGCATCGGCCGACGTTCCACACGCAAAAGCCACGCGAAGGAAGGAGCAACACAAAGATCGTGGGGAGCAACCCGCGGAGATAAGAGATTAAGCTCGGCCGACGCCTTTGTTTGTCCGCTCGCGCCTAAACGATGATGCCGTCAATCAGCATCGTATTTGCTTTAACACTTCAACAGAACGAACTCAGGAGAGCCCTGTCAACTCAACGTTGAGTGGGATTCGATGCGATCACTGCGGACATGTATGCGCAATGCCACACTCCCTGCATTAAGAAGCTTGCATTGAAGTGGCTGCTGCGTGGTTGCGACATGGCCAGACGTCTGCATAATCGCTTGCATGCTTCCTTAGCTGTAAGCGATCTGCGAAAGTCAGAGCTATGCAAGATATCCCTGTGATCCGGTAACAAGAAGTTGCAGGTATGCCAGTTCACTTGGGGATGTGTTGACGCTGAGGCAGTGGTGTGTTCAGTCAAAAGCTTACAAATTAATTGAATCAAGTAAGCAAGCTGGTATCTCCAATTCACATGTTCCCACCACTCCGATTGGGTGATATCTTAAACGGACATAGCGGGACATAGACTTCCTATATCCACGAGCACGCATCCTGCCGTAGAGCGAAGATATTCGTTGTTTCGATACGGGTGTAAACCAAGGACAGGGTGATCCGTCTAGCGAATCAGAGAGGATGGCCATTTGTATCTCCCGAACGGCCAGAAGTCGTGTCTACGAGGATGTGATTTCTCCCAGCCCATTCATGCTAGTTTTCTACTATCTCGATGCAATACTACGCGTGAGTCATGCAATAGTCAGGAATATTACATCCGGATCTTGGATCACCTATAACGGATAAATTGCAGCAATATGATCATCTGGACTAATAAAGGTCACTCCGACACGATCACAAATAGTAATGCTCTCGAAACCTGGGGACCGTGATGAAGTGCTTCAAAAACAGACCTCGGCTGACACTGCCTGTGAACCCCTGATCTACTGACTCCTAAATCAGGACAGAGAACTTTATTGAAATAGCTCATCTACCCATGAATCTGTTGCTTGCGAACCGGCCATTGCAACGCGCCTTGTATCGATGATCGTCGCAAAGGTAATGACCACAAGATGTATAGTTGACTTGTTTTGGCAGAAATTCCGATCGAAATCACCGTCTCCAAGGTATCGGTGTGGTGGGCTGAGGTGGCGTTGGGTTACTTTTAAAGCCTTGGTTAATGTGCTTCAGCTGTCGCACAGTGCTTGACTTCCGCAAGAATCAGAGCTGGTCATGCGTTCATCCGCTCGCGCTGATCAAGATGGAAAATTCCCAAACGCCAAGTCTTATGCCGAAGTGATCCCAAGTTTCTGTATCGGATATATTGACAGGACCTCCGCTGAATCAAATTTCGATGACTGCGACGAGCAGGGCAACAGAGAACAAGACCGTGCCGACACTACTGGACATGCCAGCACCTGCTGTCAAATCTGACGCTGTCGTGTTTCCAGAAGATGAATTTGTCGGGTTGATGCAGAAGTTCGTGCCGTTGCCACTCGACGCCAGACTCGTATTTGCAGGATTGCACACAAGAGCCAATGCAGTCTCAGGTGATGTTGCAATAGCCGCCAAAGTGCCGTTGATCAAATCGTCCGTCGAACCAAAGGGTGTGCAGGCTTCCAAAGGTGTGCCGTCCAGATCCTTGTTGTCACAACCTGAGAGCATGCCTTGTGTGCATCTGTAGGTAGGCGTGAAGCCTATATAGCCAGACGAGCCAGACTTCATGGTGTATGTTGTGTTCTCAACAGCGCCGACCAATGTGGTATTGAAGGGGAAGCCAGTCACGTTGCTGATGAGTTGGAAGGCCCAGTCTGGAGAAGCATCCGTAAGGTTTATCGTGCGACGGTCAGTCACAAAGCCACCAACTGGTACTGAACAGTCAGAAGTCCCATTACAGACGACACCTTGGCTGACGGCGAAAGTCATTGAGGAGGGCTTGGTGTAGTTGTTCTGGCCCGCGATTGTGAAGTTACTGCATGTGGCTGCTGCCTTGGCCTGTTGGCAGATTGCCAGAAGTGATAACACAGAAGATGCGAATGATGACTTCATCTTGGGCTCTCCTCACAAACAAATGATCAATTTTGGAATATCCGAAGAATGTCGAGAAAAGGTTGAGAGATTCGGTAGCTGGGAGACTCGCAGATTATATGAGGTCGGATCTGCCGGACGGAAGATTCGGAAGAAGCGTATGTGAGAGCGTATCCGTAAAGGAGTCTGACAGTTGAGAAAAACCACAAGTAGATGATGTAAACAGATCCATCATGGTCCTTTGTGTCATGCCAAGAGGAGAAGGAACGTTCCTTCCTCGGGAGACGGTTTTTGACCCCACGATCTGTGAAAAGCACAAATGAGCCTCAGGCCTCAACTTATTCCCGGCAGATCAAAGAAGTTTTCTAGAAGGCGAACATCAGCGATGCACATCATCAGACCGTCATGATAGCGGGGTCTCCGAGGCGCTTTTGGTGGGATGAGTCGTTGCCTCGCCATGTGAGCAAATGGCTCCTCACTCAGAGGTTCATGGCGCTTGAAGGGACCGGAGCGGACGGATGTCGCCCGAGTCATCCGCCCGCGCCCTCGAAAATCTGGCAAACGCTCCGCAGATACTTGACTATCTCACCTTCCTTTCTACTTGACAAAAGGACTTCTGGATTAAGCGCTCACAACCCAGGGAACAGTTCATTAGTACTTCAACCGACCACTTGATAAGCAGAGTGTCGTAGTGTCGACATTCCCTACCCGTCGCAAACTCTGCCGCTAGACTCTCGAATCAATTGTGGCCTGTTTCCACATGATCGAACACAGGCTTCTGTACCCTCTCATCAACGAAGTCATCTTTTGGCCCTCGACCTAGAGTTGTTCACTAAACGTCACAGACCTGTCCCTCGCCTCAGAGAGATGCGGCCGGCGCAACAAATGGCGTCTACAGCCATCTGACAGAGAACATGCCGTTTTTCAACAGCTTGAACCATTGCTTCAATGTATGAGACTCTGGATCTGTGGTATACCGACTTGACATGGTTGAGGAGAGTGATGTTCTTGGGTTCCGGACTTCATTACCTTGTTCGTCGGAGCTAGACTTCACGTGCGCGAAGAGTAGACGCGCCCTGTGAACGACATGTGTCCGAGCTCGGAGCTTTATTCTGCAGAGGTCAACCGTATTTGCCGAATCGCATACAACAAGCAGGGTTCAGCCACATCGACGCGATGCTTGGATAGGTGCTTGCGATGTTCACGATGAATTGACAATCAATTGTTTGTCGGCGTTGACCCTATCAGACTGTTGCTCAAACACTAACATCTTTATCACGAGAGCATTCTTATCCTTCTGGTCTGTCAATCTCAATGCTGACCATCTACAAGTACTCCGCGACAGACCGGGTTTCGTACAGGAACTGTAAATCGCCTCTTAGTCATCGCAACGGCACGCATGGCGACATTCAGAGCTTGGCTCCTGAAGCGGACTACAAGTCTGCCCAAAACACTATGCTGCCCTCCACCACTTCTTACTTATTGTCTTGCTGAAATTATCCTGCGTTTTCGTCGTCATTTATACCTGCACAAGAATCGCCATGGCCGTCGGGAGGATGGCTGAGACCATACAGGATCCGCTCGCCACAGATACAGCACCCTCTTCGAGCGCCCAAGAAAAATGCGACCATTCGCCAGATGTGTCAAAACTACATGATCCCGAAGCTGCAACACTTGAGAAATCGGTGTCTACCGAACCCTTGCAGCCGGAGCCTCCTTTCCCTGGGGGTGGCCTACAAGCTTGGCTTGTCGTCTTTGGAGCTTGGGCAGGACTGTGAGTTTGCTCCAGCACATTCGTCCTATGTTTCCTTCAATCTGACAGTGGCTCGCAGGTTTGCCGGATTAGGAATTACCAACACCATTGCTGTTTTCCAATCCTACATCTCGACACATCAACTTGCAGACTACAGCGAAAGCAGTATCGGCTGGATCTTCTCTCTGTATACATTCCTGGCATTCTTCTGTGGTATCTATATTGGTCCAATCTTCGACAAGTACGGCCCTCGGTGGCTCATTGCTGCTGGCGTCGTCTGCGTCGTGGCGGCACAGATGCTCTTCAGCATTTGTACTGGTAAGAGAGACTGTATATATAACTTCAGAGCAGTGACTAACAGTTTGCAGAATACTGGCACTTCATCCTGGTGTTTGGAGTGCTCAACGGGACTGGCTGCTCGCTCTTGTTCACGCCATGTCTCGCCTCAGTAGGTCACTTCTTTCGTGAACGTCGTGGCTTCGCTACCGGAATAGCGAGCGCTGGCGGCTCGATTGGAGGTATTGTGGCTCCCCTAATGCTCAACAGCCTCTTCTCAAACCCCTCTCTCGGCTGGGGCTGGGGTATAAGGATTTACGGCTTCCTGTGTCTCGGCCTATCGAGTCTCGCCCTCATATTCGTCCGTTCAAGACTGCCACCGAAGGAAAACGCCAGCATTCATCCAGATCCCAAGGTCTTCAAACAAAAACCATTCCTGTACACCACAATCGCCGTCTTCCTGATGGAGTTCGCACTCTTCATCCCCATCGGGTACATCAGTTCCTATGCGCGGGCCCAAGGCTTCAGCGAAAGCTTCAGCTTCTACATCTTGACAATCATGAACGCTGGATCTTTCTTTGGACGTGTTCTGCCAGGATGGTATGCTGACCGCATTGGCGCTTTCAACACGAACACCATAGCAGTCTTCCTCTCAATCATCGCCTGTTTCGTTATCTGGTTGCCCCTCGGTCATACGAAACCCGGAATTATGGTCTTCGCCATCGTCATTGGTATTGCCGGCGGCACGAATATCAGCATCACGCCCGTGTGTATCAGCAGACTTTGTCCCACGGAAAGTTATGGACGATATTATGCGACTTGTTTCTCTGTGATAAGCATTGCTTGCTTGATTGGCATACCTATCGGTGGTTCCATCATCAGCGCATGCGACGGAGACTACTGGGCCTTGATTGTGTTCACTGGCATTCTGTACGTCTTGAGTTTCGTCATGTTCTTGGTAGCGAAGAGCGCGAGTGTGGGATGGAGGCTTTTAGCGGTATATTAGTTTCCTGGACATGATCCAATGTCTCGTTATAGTCTTCACCGCGCTAGCTGCGTGTATGATATTTTGAGATGTCACAGCGAGTCACATCGAATTTGGTGCGATGTTGGTGATCAAAGAGTCTACCAACGATTAGAAGCATAAGCGATTGCACTAACCGTACTAGGTAGGTCTACTCGGATGCTTAACAAGATAGACGTAACGGATGTCGAAGATCAGATCCTCGGTTTCGCCCTTCTGACTCGGGGACCCCCTGAGCCATGCATCAAAGACATACCAAAGTAACTCGAGCTTCAACGGATTTACCTGTAGGGACGTGGTGTGGGAAAGCTCTTAGCTTCCAGCGTAGAGAAAGAGGCAAAAGGGCAAGGCTTTGAGAATTTGTGGTTGGCAGTTTATGAGAAAAATCAAGAAGCCATTCAGATTTATGAGAAGCTTGGATTCAAGACCGTGGGAACGCATGACTTTGTGATTGGGAAGGAGACGCAGACCGATTTGGTCATGCTCAAGTCGCTATGAGCTTGACAGGCGAGAACGGAATCATTGCGCCATGCGAAAGCTGGAAACATTTCTCAGTTGTGTCATATCCTTGTTGCTCGACTCCTGTCAGGGACAAGTATTGCAATGCTTCATTGTCTCTTCAAGAGATACGTCGTTGCCTATGTCACTCTGGAAACTGCTCTGAGGACCTCCGGCAAAGTCAGTTATCCTTCAGTAGAAATATTTCTGCGACGTTAAACGTTTCTCTCATCTTTCTTTCTTTGGCTTGTTTGTCAAAGCGACATTTCGCTTGTTTGTTGGACGGAGACACCGGAGCTGGCATCAATCTTGGAGTTGAGGTTGACGGATGTTCCGAGTTCTGGATTTGAGATCAGCATAAATCGCAAGTTTTGCTTGCCCCCCTGCAGTAGCTTGTAAAGATCGTCGACTGACTGCCGAACCCCAGTGGTGGTCGCTAAATAGCACGACTTATAGGCTGCAGCTGTCAGGTGCACGGTCTCCGCCCGCGCTAACTATTTATCCATAGTATAACTTTTTTTTTACCGGAACAATCGATTCGCTGTGAGCCGCATCACACAAACGTTTTATAGTTGAGTTTGACCAGAACAGGTAATGGAGCTGATCATGCGGGACTGCTCTGTGATTTTCTGGCCCTCGATTCGCCAATTCCTCAGCCAGGCGTTACCTATGCACGCGCAACGATCACCACCGGTTCGCTGCCGTCTAGAGCAAGAGTTCTGTGTCCCAGCAACTAATATTCAGCTCATGTACGGAGTTCAGCTGAACAGCTCTCACATGTTTCGGTAAGACCGAGGCAGGCCTTCATTGAAGATTCTAGATGTTATGGCTTGAGCTGGATCAGCTAGGGGGTTGTACTCTTCAGCTGCACAGAGTCCAAAGCTCCTTGGTCATCGAGTTCTGCAATGTAGGGAGGGGACATATTCGTCCCTATTGCAGCAGAATATGTCTATAAAAGACAGCCTTTCTCTCAAGCAATGAGCACTACCTCCATCAAAACACGATAGTCTTTCATAACAGCACACGAACACCGCACCGAACGAAGATCATGGCGAGAAAAACTGCTTATCTCGGCCTTTTGGCCGCCTCATCATTCGCTCTCACCCTCGCAGCCCCAGTCGAGGAGCGGACTGTCGACATTTGTCCTGCTGTCGACCTGGTTGTCGTTCTGCTCAAGGCCTACCCATCCGCTTCTCCGTTCTGCTCTTCTTTCCTCGGTATCTCCACCATGACTACTACTGCAACCGTCAAGGCCACTTCACCCATCACCACTATCATTCCTACCACTACTACAACAATCTTTGTTGCAGCAACTCCGGTGACCGAGTACGATGTTTCCTCTACCACCATCACGACTTGCATTCCAAGCGCTGCGAAGCGAGACCTGGCCAAAAGAAAGGAGAAGACCACATCGACCACCTCGTCCAGCTCGTCCAAAGCTACAGTCACCTCGATCCCGGCTTCCATCAGCATACCTGGAACTTGCAATGGCTGCCCGGGCCTTCTTAAGAACATTGCCTGCACAGCTGTTTCTAGTGCATGCGGCTGTCTTGGCCTTTCTACCCCGACCTCAACTGTCTATGTCAGCACGACATATGTTCCTGTGGTCACCTCTTACTCTGGTGTTGCTGCAACCCAAACCACCACTGGAACTACGACTATCCCGACCACCTCTACATCAACGATCTTGTCTTGTCCTACTCCCTCGATCTGTGGTAACCAGGGTATCCAGTTTGCTTACTATGCCAACGAGCCCTGGGGCGATCGAATCTCTGGAATGGACCCATCATACTACTGGACAGAAACTCCCGACTACAGTGGCACCACTACCGAGGTCGGCGGTATCAACGAACCCGCCGGCTCTGACGTCAATCTGTACGGCACCTCGCAGAATGTTCCCGCTAGCTATTTCGTTCTCAACCATCGCGGGTACATCTTCGCCCAGGTCGACGGCGACTACACCTTCACCACCTCCCAAGTCGACGATATCACCTTCTTGTACCTTGGAGACGATGCAATCAGAGGCTATGGTCTGGGCAACATTGACGCCAAGGCAGTGTGCTGTGATGCGCCTGCCAACAGTGCCAGTGCGACTTATACTCTGAAGACTGGACAGTATCTTCCATTCAGACTTGTGTTTGGGCAGCAAGGTGGAACTGTTGTCTTTAGCTTCTCGATCACCGCTCCTGATGGAACTGTCATTCTTGATGCTGGCACTCAGGATTCGAAGTTCATCGTGCAATATTCTTGCGATGGTACAACTGCTCCTGCATTCCCTGCTTGGGGCCAGGAACAAGCTCTCTAGATTAAGGACTTGTGAGGACTGATCACTAAATCGTGTGCAATTCAAGGAGTCGTTACAAGTCTATCAATCTTCTCATTCGGTTGACAGTATTTCTTGACAGCAGACAGATATAGCTTTAGATTTTGGAAAACAATACATCATCATCGTGTTTCGTCAATTCGTGCCTCTCTTCCCTTGTCTTCCAATGATAAACTCGTCGTAGTCCCTACTGTTGACTGAGTCGACTTTGAGATCCGTTTCCCAGCACAATCTCAGCTAAGAGAACACTGTTCGGTCAGACTAGCGTTGCAAGGAATTTTAGATGCACAAAGCGATGCTGCTATGTAGTCACAACAAAGGTTCCCATGACTCATGTAGAGCTTTTAGTCACATTTAGATGATCTACATGATGATCGATCCTTCCGCGGCAACGATTCAGGGCAGAACTACCTTTCATCCTTATTTCCACGCCCCATCTTCGTGATTTGTTCCTTTGGACATTTTTCCTACCACTTCTCGGAATACAAGCTCCAACATCACACCCATTTGTATCTCAGGCATCTGCTTCCCTCTAACAATATGTCAACATTCCTACTCTTTTGCCTCGCGCACATTCCTGCATCGGTAAGGAAGACAGCATCCCCACGATGCGACATCACCTTTTGATGATCATGCAGACAATCAACACACTACTAAGCACACCTCAGCATAACTTCTCCTCCCTCGTCCGCAATTCAACTCAATCTTCCTTTGACACACCATGCACTTCCCCTCCAATCCCACCATTCACAAGCACCTTCTCCACCCACGACCAAATACATAGTTTCCTCACCCAAACCGCTGCTATTCTTCCAACAGAAATAGAACCTTGTCAATGCGCTATCCTCGACGATCGCAGTGTGGGGGATAATACTATCATCCTAGCACATTCGTATTCGCGTCTCCAGATGCGGGATTCAGATACTATGACTGAGGAGGAAGCAGAGCAGTGGATGAGAGATTGCGAGGAGGAAGGAGAGGGGGAAGATGATGAGTGGAGGACGTGGAGGGTGAGGTTTGAAGATGCTGAGAAGATGGCGACGATGTTGTGTTTTGAGGGTGATTTTACGGTGAAGCTTTATAGTGAGGAGTTTGTGGAGAGATATACCGGTGAAGATGGTGTGTTTGTGTTCAAAGATGCTTATAACGCATACATAGGAATGGAGACGATAAGAGATGAACTTTGAAAACAAGCACGACATATCGCGGGACTTGTCCATTCCATTCAATTTGACCAGAAAATTACATACCATAGTCTAAGCCAGACTTGTCCTTCTTCAACAATTCAAAAGCTGTAACAATCCCTCGCAGATCAAACTCCTTGTTCTCTCTCGCTCTTGCCAAAAGCCACAATCCTTCTTCTCTCCTCGCTTTCGCGATAGCCTTCTTAGTCCCAGTATGAATAGCACTATACACACTCTTATAAATCCCCTGCATCGTATACCCCAACAATCCAGCCAACCCAGCATTAGGTTTCCAATATATCCCGCCCAACCCCTTTCCAAACCCTTTCAAAGCGCCGATCGCACCTTCTTTGCGGGCACCTTTGATGGGCTCAGTTACTAGGCCGGAGATGCCGTCGTAGATGCCGAATACGAGGCCTTTGCCTGCGACTACGCCGCCGGATTTCCAGTCGGTTACGGGACCGAAGTCGCGGGGTTTGTCGCCGTACATGAGGGGGGCGTTGCGGAGGCCTTCGGCTAGGGCGAAGGGGATGTCGACGAGGGAGCCTTTCATTAGTGCGCCGCCGGCTTTGCCGAAGCCTTTGGCTATGTTGTTGTTTGTATTTTCTTTGCGTTTCTTGGTCTTGAGTTCTCCACTTTTGATTGTCATGATGGACTTGCTGTCGTCGTCTTCGTATTCTGAGAGGATTGACAGGTAGTCGTTGTCGTTGTTTGGTGGTTGCAGGGAATTGCTGCGGCTGGCTGATCTTGGTGTTGAGGTTCCAGAAACTAAGAGGTGGTCGTCATTTCTGCTGACTTCCTTTCCTTTACCCTTGCTGAAGCCATCACTTATGGCCATGCCAGATCTGTATACTGTGCTGATGGCAGCACTTGCTCCACCAGTCAAAGGGTCCCATCTGCGGTTCTCGATTAGATAGCTTCTGGTCTCGTTCATACCGAGCTTCTTTTCATCGATCTTGAGGTGATCTGCCAGGACTTCTGCGGCGAGCTTTGAAAGCTTGATGGTGCGCTTCGAAGATATCTTGTACGTCCAGACTGCTGGTAGATGCGGCGTCAAGTCGCAGCGAATCGATTGACGAGGTAAGTTGCGATGGAAAGACTGCACTGCTGTCTTGACACCGTTCTCTGTTGCAATGCGTAATGCAATCTGTTGGGCAGCATGTGCTACTTCAGGAGTGGTGAGAAATAAGATAGCTTCACTTAAGTTTTCAACCGTGAGACTCTTGTGATGGATTGGCTTTGGTCCTGCTCCAGCCGCGGCAATCATCTCGCCCCAAAATGTCTGACTGCAGCAACTATCAGCAGATGTTATGATCGAAGTCCGACAAGAAAAACTTACTCGCCGAAGAAGGGGCATACTAGGGAAGGAAGACCATTCTTGAGACCACATGCTGCCGTGCCAGCACCTCCGTGGTGTACGACCGCTGACATATTCTGGAAAAGCCATTCTGAATATGGTCAGCGAGTAACAAAGAAGATGGAGGAGTATCTCTTACCATGCGGACAATCGTCCAACTCGAAGATGTTTGGCGTATTCGATACGTTGTGCAATCCGGCCCACCCTTTGGACAGTATGCAGCGAACACCAGTACTTCTGACTGCCTCTGAAATGATCGTCGACATTTTCTCCGGATCTTCGAGAACTATACTACCAAAGCCAACATAGATTGGTGTCGGTCCAGCATCCAGAAAGTCTTGTAAATCTCGAGAAGGCTTGTAATCAGGCATATCGCGGAAGAAGAACCCACAGACGTCGATATGTTGACCCCAATCCAAAGGCTTTGGAACAAGCGCACCTGACCAGCAGTATGTAGTGGGAATGTTCTGTGTGTAAGCGAGGTATGGTCCTTCAGTGGTGGGTACAGGTTCCAGATCCATTGTTTCGCGCCAGTTGTTCACCACGTCTGCGAGACCTTGCCATGTCATCCACTCGACCATGGCGTAAGAGAGCCGGTTGACCATAGTGGGCTCAGCGTTATTGGCCTGAATATTCGCTAGCGGATGAGGAAAGTTCTTGGTCGCTGTCCATGGCATGGTGAACATGAGGTGTACTGGGATACACAATGCTTGAGCGCAGTGTATGTGAGCAAAACTAGGCGGATTGGCAATGATAGCATCAGCGACGAATGGAGCACCAGTAGCGTCGTCAGGCTCGATACATGATCTCCAACAACCATCTAGCATCTCTCGGATCATTGCTCTCTTTTTTGTGATTTCTCCCGCTTGCATCGTCTTCATGCTTGGTATCAACCCAGGATTCTTGACCATGTATGACATGAGTTCGTTTGGATCGCCTCCGATGGGACAGAACTCAAGTCCAGAGTTGGTGACAAAGTCGCGAAATACGTCATGTGTTGCTAGTCTCACTCGATGTCCTGACTTTTGCAATTCGTTCCCCAAGGCGATAAAAGGCTGAACATCGCCACGGCTACCGACAATCTGGATCACAATGTTGAGTGGTGGCTGGTTTCCAAACTCTTCGGGATCAGTCTCTTCGTACTCCGGCGGTGCTAGGTCCGGAACGTCCTTGATGAATACTGAGAGTGTGCGGGCAAGTTTTGAATTGACATCCAGATGAACTCGACCGTCACTCTGCGTCAGTGTGTTACCGTCGCCAGCGATTAATGTGTACGGCGGAGGTGCGTCGTCGAGATCATTGTCAACCAGAGTATCTCGTGTTGTGTCGTATCGCAGTGAGCCCGTCGTATCGTTAGAAAATGAGGATTCGGCGTATGTTTTGTTCATGTTGTTGGAACCAGGATTTAATTCAAAAAAAAAAAAGAAGATACGAAGTGTGGGAGAATACAATCAGAAAGCAGGAAGGACCTAATACTTATCACAGAACCATACACCTACAGAATGTATGAATTTGTTGAAACGCTTCTCCGTATTTCGCGTATTTGCGCTTTGCGTATACGGCGTATTCATCAGCTCTTGACCTTTTTTAGGCCGCGTTGAGTCCTGCTGTGAGTGTTGTGATTTCATCGTGAGACAAGCTCTCTTGATAGTTTGGAGCTGCTCAATATGGCTTGGTGCACTACAGATGATTGTGATTGTTACTGTTGTTGTTGTTGTTGTGCTTGCAGCGTTCACGCTGTACGAGTTCTGTCGTCGGTTCTTCGAATGTTTTTGTCCTGCCAAGACCAACATCGCGCGGCCTACACTCAGCATTCGCGGATGTTGTCCACTCGAGCTCGACAAACACGCGAGAGCAAAAGGCATAGGACGAGTCGAAAAATAGCCATAGGCAGGCAAGAGCCATGTCTGACTCCAGATAGGTAATGCTCCAAGATGTCGTCGGCAAACGCAACGGACGACCGGAGTCCAAGACCGAACGTGTAGGACGAAGCTTCGGCTGACAAGCTATGATGTAACCACGCCCTATCACCACCTCATTCACCGTGATCACCGAAATCAAAACCTACAAACCCCGATACATATATCCTACCCCTTCCGCAGCCAGATTCCTCTGAATCACTTTGCAAAATACAATCAACCATGTCTCTCTCCCGCTCCGATCAAATTGCCGAATATGGCTGGACTTCTCTCTCCTGTGATCCAGCAAAATGGGGAGGAAACAAAAAGTACAACAAAGAGCCTGTCCCACAACTCTGTTCTTCCGTTCCTCTGCCAGATACGGCTCTGGTGAAAGCGGCAATGGAGCATGTGAAGCAGGAATTGCCTGAACATACGTTTAATCACAGTATGCGTGTGTTTTACTATGGTAAGTCGATTGCCCTACACTCCTCTGCTATGCTTGCTGTATTTGAGTGTTCTTGAGGCACAGTGCTGATGTTTCTTTTTTGGTATAGGCATGGCAATCGCAACCCAACAATTCCCCTCCTGGAAATTTAGTCCAGAGACATGGCTACTAACCTGTCTCTTCCACGATATCGGCACAGTAGACAAACACACCCACGGCACTCTCATGTCTTTTGAATTCTATGGAGGTTACTTGGCCATGGATCAGCTCAAACAGTTCGACTCTCCCGCAGGACAAGCAGAAAGTGTTGCTGAAGCAATAATACGCCATCAAGATCCCGTGGAAACCGGTACCATCACCACGGTCGGCCTTCTGATACAACTTGCGACTCAATTCGATAACATGGGATATCGTGCCGGATATGTTCATGAAGATACGATTAAAGATGTTGTCAAGAACTATCCTCGTCGCAAGTGGTCCGGTTGTTTCTCAAAGAAGATTAGAGAGGAGGTGGAGGTGAAGCCTTGGTGCCACACTACTGCTTCTACTGAGAAGTTTCCTCATGATGTCGAGCATAACAAGCTGATGGCCCCCTATGATGACAGCTATTAGCCTGATCTCCATATGACAGTAGAAATTACGAATTTCGAGCAGATCTTATACGAATCCTAAGCGTCAGCAGCTTCTCCGTGACATCAAGCCTCGAAGTACGAAGCAAAGGTTTTGGATTGCTCGACTTTCTGGCATGGTATTTGTCACTGGCCCCAGAAGGTACGACCGCCCTTTACCTTGAGATCGTGAAAGCGAGGTTGGGAGTTTGAGACGGAAGACGACTGTTACTGTCATGGTGGGTTGAGGAAGGCCAGCAAATCATGCTTGGTCATATCCTGGGCTTTTTGCGTCGATGATGTCGAAGTGGACTATGTGGCCTGCGGTTGCTTAATGGTAACGCGTCTGACATGACGGCGTAGCAGAAAGTTGGCGACCATGGGCAAGATAGCCTAGGCGAGGGCGGGTAAGCAAGAAGCAAGGATGGACGGCCGAGTCCAAGTCGACGATCGTATTGTGCTATATGGCGCCGAGAGTGCGCGTGTTAGCGATAAAGTGGGCGGTTCCGCGGTCCTGCTTAGATGATGCCTGGTGCATGTCGACGCCGAGGGTGGGCGAGCTAGACAAGTCGTCGACGACATTGTTGCCTATTAGGCTACGGCTGTTGTTGTAGCGGTTCATGTCTTGGTCTAGAAATTACTCGACCTCGGAGCGAGGACAGAGATGGGCGCGTTCGATCTGGTCGCTAAAGCCGCTGAGCCGAAGACGCAGTCGCCGTTGGCTAGCAACAGCCATCAAAGCATATCTGTAGCTAGCGCTAACGACATCATGGCCTTCCGACACTGTGCACCTAAACGCGAGTCAGCGGAGAGGGTCCAGATTAACCAAGCGCGAGTCAGTGAAGAGGCTCTAGATCACCCATCGAATGGGAGTGACACAAAAAGCATTCTTATTGACACATCCCCGATTTCCCATCAGATTGACGTGCTTTGATGAGTACTTCCAGCGGTCTCGATCCGGGTAATCTTACCTAACCATGCGAACGGTTTATCCTCAACTAGTCTTACACATGCGAAAAAATCGTGTCCTCGTGGACTAGCCTGGTATCTTACTCGAGTAGATCAACGCTCAAATTGAAGACCAAGATACACAGCGACCTCGAGTATGAATATATATCAGGTTGTCCAGTCGATCGTGCTATCGTTGTCAACTCCTCCAACAAGGTCAATCGCGCCTCTTACGCTCGACACCGCTACAGATCATGGCAAACGAAACACAACATGAAATGCAGGGAGGAGGTTTCCTTGTGAGCAAGGATTTCCAAGCCGAAGCACCCAGCGCGAGCGAGATGAACGTTATTAGTATCATCTTTGGTTTCGGTCTGGCAGTGGCCATGTTCACTGCAGCAACAGCTGGCCAGCAGACACTCGACGCTCGCAGGAGGGGCAAGATGTTCACCACATATACTATCATGATCTGGGCAGAATGGATTTCGGCCATGTGTATTGGACTCATCACATATATGTGGCTTTCGGGCGCCATAAAGGCCAGGTTAGTATTCCTTTCCAGTGTCTTGTGTGTTCATAGACTAATCTATCGGTATGACAGCTTCTGGGTTTTCTTCTTTATCCGTGAGTTGATTTGAACAGTCTTGCTGGACTTTCTTAACTGACTTACGCAGTGTTCTTCTGGACCATATCGCTCCAATGCATCCTTCAGATCATCATCAACCGAATCTCTGTCCTTATGGTCAGGAAAAATGCAGTCAGACTAAAGATCATTGTTTGTCTTCTCACGCTCGTGATTAACATCAGTGCTTTCCTTGTCTGGCTTCCCGCTCTTCTCCAGATTAACGAAACATGGATGATTATCAACGTCCACTGGGATCGAGCGGAAAAGGCATGCTTCCTCGTCATGGATGGCGGACTCAACGCGTACTTCATCTACCTCGTGCGTACCAAATTGATCGCCAATGGACTCCAGAAATACAACCGACTCTTCTATTTCAACATTAGCATGTCAATGCTGTCACTCTCCCTGGACTGCATCTTGATAGGATCGATCTTTCTTCCAGGTCCCTATGTGTAAGTTTCTCTCCAACATGAGCCTCAGCCAGCACATTTCCGTTGTAGCTAACACAAATTCAAAATAGCAACGTTCAATTCTACACCTTGACCTACCTCCTCAAGCTCTATATTGAGATGAACATCACCATTCTTATTGGCAAGATCGTCAAGAGCACTACTACAATCAACTTCGGTGCTAGTAACGCTGCGCCGGTATCCAACTTTGCTGCCACAAAAGATGATTACCAATTGAACATCATGGCTAGGCGAAACGGGCGTATGCGCCTACCAGACGAGGAGCTTACTAAGGATAATTGTACCTTTACTGTCGAAGAGAGGATCCGCAAGACTGTCGACACCGACATTACACATGATTAGCACGATTATGATGTTGTCAGTCAGAGCAGTTCAATTAGCTAGAATGAATAGGTATGAATTTGGCAAGACTACTAAGAAAGAATGCGTAGCACAGTCGTAGCTTTCTTTGCTAAGAAGTCTTCCATCCATTGAGCATTAAATATTGATAATCTCTAGTCGCGTGCTATTAAACACCTTTTTACAAGCCTACGTAGCACTTTACCCCGTAGTGAGCTATTGGTAGGAGGTTCTTCCCCGTTGGAAATATGGATTGTTGAAGCGCTGTGACCTCTGAATGACTCTAAATCTCGAGCAGATCTTTACAATCGGGTGTAATGATACAGACACAATTTCTTTCGACCCATGTCAAGTTTTACGGAGAGCTTCAGTGGCAAAGGAAGGAAACAAAAGAAAAAAGTAGGAAATGAACGAGATGGTCAAGAGAAGGATTTCCATTCTCAAAGAAGAAACACAAAGTACTTATGTGATATGAGTCCCTCTTTGCTCAAAGAGCGTGTCACGTGCAGCTGTGAGTGACTACAGACGAACGCTGACGTTTTGGCCTGCATTCGTCTCTGCCTTGGCGGGTGCCTATCTCACTGTGACCACTGATCCTGCTCCAACCCTCACTGTCCTCATGACCAAGATTCACTCGGTTTCAGATTCATCATTACAATCATCACCAACAACCAAAATCCATCACCAATCTCACTCTCATCGGCCTGTGTCTGCATCAGATCGTCGTGGCATCGCCTCGTCACCAATCCATCACGACAATGCAATCAACAAGAGCAGAACCGTATCTCACCGCTGAGCTCCGAGGTGGCCAGACCGAATTCGATCTATCCGGCACAACACGCTTCAACCTCACTCTCGCCATCACTCTCCACGCAAGAGCTCCTGTTCTCATCTGCGAAGAAGGCAACTTCATACAACACAATCGCGCACTCGAAGACATCGGGATCGTCTTCACAAACCGCGACACTGATGAATCGTAAACAGGCTCCTACGTTTGTCGCCTTTACGAGTGTGGTCCTCCAACAACACCTAAAACCTTGCTGGAGCCTGGCAAAACTGTTCTCACCAACATCCAATTCAATAGTTATCCTGAGAAGATCAAGAATCGTGGGTTCGATATGAGGCTGATCTTCAACATTGGTGGTTTCGAGACTGGATGTACTTTTGAAGGTCAGTTGCCGGCTGGACAGAATATCAAGTATTGGCGTTGGGCTACGCTCGAGGAGTGTGAAGCTCCGGCATCTTGGGTCACGTCTACCATCAAAGCAACCGTTCAATCTGCAATGACATGGTGGAATGGAGATCAGGGACATGGAAAGCGTGCATCGCTGCCGCTCGAGAAGCAACCACTGCCCATCTACATCAAAGGCGATGGTGTCGTCTTCACCTGCATCGGAAAGAAGATGGAGATGCCCGCAAAAGATTCCATGTTCTGGGAACACAACAAGCCTGGCTACAAAGAACAGCAAGAGACAGAACGCGCAGAGCACGCAAAGAAGGACGCAAAGAAACGAGCTGCTGTCGAGGAAAAAAACAGGAAGTGCCGGGTCAGGATGGCTGCCGAAAGGAAAGCACGCGCAGAAGCACCATGGCCAAGCGATCAGGTGTCGGAAGAAAGCCATGAGCGATACCTGGAAAGAAAGGCGGCCGAGGAAAAAGCCAAGGAGGATGTGAAGAAAGATGCCGCTGAACACTGAAGACGAGTTGAAGATGGAGGCGGACTCATGAAAGGAGGAAGAGGTCTTGTTTTCTTTAACTAATGCAATCGGCACTGTACCATATAGCTGATATATCCCCTCAAAATGCACCATAAGCACATTTTCCTCCACATCCCAAGTGAACCACTTGAGAATCACAGACAACAATACCGCCACAGATAATCATGTTTCCCACCTTCCAAAGACCCCCTTGCTCCAGCACAGATGCCCTCTCACTTGTCAACGAGTAGTAACCAACAACATCGGGATAATCCAAAAGTGACTCAATATCGTTTGCAATGAAAGAAACAGAAAGTTGAAGCAAGGTTTATGGTAGAGATGGAACAGGTACCCGCCAATTTATTGCTGAATGATGATCAATGAGCACAAAAATGATGTAGGTAGTTTTGGGAGTCGCATACACATCACCTAAACCCAGAAAGCGCGATACGAACCCAAGACCACTATTCGGACAAAGACCAATTCTCAGCTACGTTGATGGAGTCGAATCATGTATATCAAAAGGCAAAACTCTTTCCACTGCTTACCCGCCAGCACGTAGATGTGTCAACAAAAACCACCCTTGAAGGAAATTTGCCAATACTAACATATATGTGCACATCTTCTCCAAAACTTCTCTTCACACTCATATCCCCATCTATCATCCTTGCCCCCACCACCCTTTTCTCCCTCGTGAACTTAAGCGACCACACCGCTGTCTCTAAACTCCTCAATCTGCTTCTCCGAATACCCCAATCGCATCAACACTTCCTGCGTATGTTGGCCCAAAGTCGGCGGCGCGGTTCTGATCGATGGCGCGGATTCTGAAAACTTGACCGGCGTGTTTACTAGTTTGATGGGTCCGCAGGTCGAATGGTCGATTTCGTGGACCATGTTTCGAGCTAGGACTGTTTGGGGAGATTGGTGTGTTAGTGTGAGGATAAGAGTAGTGTGAGGGGGGATGATGATGGGAGGAGGAACAGTGCTCGTAGAACTCTTGCTCGTGGAGACCTCGCACGACTTACCATGTTCATGCTTCATAGTCCCTTCGATATCATTGACGGCCGCATAAGGCATCCCACTCCCCTCCAAAACCTCCAACCACTCCTGCGTAGTCTTTGTCTTTGTAATCGTCGTTATCAATTCCTCCAACAAATCTCTATTCGCCACTCTTTGCGCGTTGGTGACGAATTTTGGGTCTGCCTTCCATTCCGGCTTTCTCAAACGATCGCACAAGACGCCGAATAATCTGTCATTGCCGCCTCCTAGCATTACACTGCCATCTGCTGTTTCGAAGCCTTTGTAGGGGACAATGGAGGGGTGTGCGGTGCCCCATCTACCGCTGTCGGGTTTTCCAGAGATCAAATGGGAAGATGCGAGGTTAGAGAGGGTGGCGACTTGGCAATCGGATAGTGCGACATCGATGTGTTGGCCTTTGCCGGTCATGCCGCGGGAGATCAGAGATGCGAGGATGGAGTTGGAAGTGTAGAGGCCGGTTGTCAGGTCGGTTACTGCGACGCCTACTTTGCTGGGTGGACCGTCGCGGGTGCCTGTAATGTGCATGAGGCCCATTTCGCTGTTGACGAACGTCAAATCAGTACCATGGTCGTCGTGAGTGAGGAAAAGAGATGAAGAGGTTGGGGGGAAGCAAGGAGAGAGGCAGGACTTACGCTTCAACCATAACATCATAACCAGCGCGATTAGAATATGGCCCAGTCTGTCCATACCCGGTGATAGATGCATAAATCAACTTCGGATTAACCTTGCTCAGCGTCTTGTATTCCATCCCATACTTCCCCAATGCACCAGGTAGATAATTCTCAACCAGAACATCGCATTCCTCGGCCAATTTATGCAATATCTTTACTCCTTCGGGCGATTGAAAAGACAAGGCCAAAGATTTCTTGTTTCGGTTGACGGAGAGAAAGTAAGCTGATTCGCCAGGTGCTAATTTCTGTGCTTCTGTACCTTTGATATGTTTGGCGTATGGTGGGCCCCAGGCTCTGGTGTCGTCGCCGCGGGTGGGGTGTTCGATTTTGATGACTTCTGCGCCTAGATCGCCGAGGATCTGTGTGCAGTATGGCTGTTTGTGTTCTTTGTCAGTCGTCTTGGGTTTGAACTTGAAGGTCTTGTCTAGAGTGGTGGAGAGATGCGATGTGTTGTGCCCAAAGGGACGTTTGATGGGATTTCCCAGTTTGAGAATGTGCTTGCTGCTTCCGACGCGATCGCCCTGGCTTTCTGATTTCTTGTGGATGTTGTTCCCCTTTCCCTGTCTTGCTCACCGCATCCGCAAACAATAATGGAGAAAAGGACTTCTGTACTTGGGCTGCTGAGGAGCGTTATTCCCGACTCTTTCCTTTCCCAAGCTCTTTCCCCTCCCTCTTCTCAATCCCTCCCTCTCTCTCCTCTTCATGTCTCGAAATACTTCACCCCACCCCTCCAACCGCCAACACATCCCCCTCTTCTTCATCTCCTCCAAGACAAAAACAAAACAAAAAGGAAAAAGAATTACTCACACCAGCCAACACCCTAGTCATATCCAACACTTTAATCCCTTTCAAAGGTAATGTTCCATCTTCACCTCCACATCCACTTCCACTTCCACCTCCATGTCCAGCTACCGTCGCCAAGCTCCGATAATGCCATCGCCTGGATACAGTTGTCCATGCAAGCGACAATGCTCCCCGTGAAGATATAAACGCAGACATGGTATAACAACTGGCAAAACCCGATTGTAAGAAAAAAGAGATACGAGATGTGAGAAACGTGTAGAATGTAGAACAGAAAAGATGCAGGGAAGTGTGGTTGTAGCTGGTAAAGCGGGATGGCGATGTTCGATGTGGAGAAAGTCAGGAGCTTTCAGCCTTCGGGGCCGAGTTTCCCGAATGATTCCTATGCGGGACCGAGGCCCGGATGACAGATGTCGGATTTGACCTGCTGGTTATTTCTACTGGCATCTATTTCAAATGCATTCTTTTTCTAATCGCAAAGATGATGGTTCCAACATTGAGATTTGTGTTTGGAGTTTCAAGAGATGTAGTCATTCGACGTTATGTAGATTCTCCCCCTTCCTTTCCCGGAACACCTTTCCCATGCAAGACAGCGAAAATATGGAAAAAACCCCCCATGCTCTTACTTTTTATGACCCCCTTCCCCTTCCTTCAACTCTGAGCTCCATGAACGATATAAAATAGACAGATGACAATTGAGCAGCAGTGAACAACGGTGTCAAAGTGCGGTTAGCACATGACGTAGGTGCACTTGCCCTTGGCCTCACGACCTTGCTCGTTGGCCTCGAGCGCATACTCAATCTCGACGTCCAAATCTCTTCTGTTGCGGTCGTTGGGCTTGCAGAGAAGAGTACCGTTGAGCTTCTCGCCGGCCTCAACGGTGAGGTTGTCGTCGAGGTAGAAGACGGTTTGCTTCCAGTGAGTGTACTTGGTGTGGGGGCCGGTGCTGAACTTGACGGGCTTGTGGCAGGCGGAGAACTCAATGTCGAACCAGGCGATCAGAGCGTGGACGTAGTCGGTGCGGCGGACGGGAAGGGAGTAGGGAAGGTGGAAGGCGAGATCGGCGACCTTGCAGGTGTAGAGGTCGAGGGTGATGAGAGGAGCGGGGTCGGTGACGACAGCCTTGAGGTCGACGGTATCGACGAGGGGCTCGGTGAGAGCGGTGCGCTTGAGAGGAGCGTAGTTGAAGCCCCAGACGTTGTCCCAGACTGTGGATTGAGTCAGTTGCTGATGGTGCAAAGTGGAGAGACGGGTCAAAACTCACAGTTGATCTTCTCCTCCTTGTAGTCACCGTCCTCGATACCGGCGACAAAGATGGTGGCCTTGTCGGGGAAGATGAGACCGCCCTTCTTGAGGTAACGGTCACGAGCCCACAGGACAGTGTCCAGCATGCTCTCGTACAGCAAGAAGTAGCCCATCCACTCGGAGATGATGATGTCGACCTCGGGGAAGGGAAGAACAACCTCCTCCATCTTGCCCTGGAGAAGAGTGATCTTGTCGCTCAAGCCGTTAACCTCGACGATCTCCTTTGCCTTGTCGATGATGGTCGACATGTCAACACCAATGACGTGCTTGGCGCCAGCCTTTGCGGCGAACCTGCAGGATTGTCTCAGTATGGATGGAATCGTGGAAGAGGATAGAGCTGGGAGGATGCGCACATGGACAGGATGCTGGTACCACAGCCGACATCGAGGACGACCTTGTCCTTGAAGAGGTGGCGGTTCTGGTAGATGGCATCGCGGTAGCTGCGAGTGCGCACATCATCTTTCTAAAACAGTCGAGTCTTGTCAATTCACACGCTCTTTCTTTGGAACGAGTCCTTGGACTGCGGCGCAACGTACGAGCATCTCCTCGTGGATTCCGTGGTGGTTGTAGCTGCGCATCTTGTCAGTCTTGCGCCCTTTAGTCTGGTCAAGTAGAGAATGGTGAATTTACCTGTTGAAGTAGTGCTGCTCAGAGTGCGCGAGGCCGGCCAGGCGGTCGCCGGTTTGCGGTGCGGTTGCGTTGTTGGCCATGATTGGATGTTTCTCGGCGATTCGGTATGGATGAGAGAATGTGATGAGCAAAAAGTGGAAGCGAGTGAAAACAAAGATCGGATGCAGGAAAAGTCGACGGGCTCATGCTTTCAACTCTTTTTCATCAAAGCAGAAGCTTCGACGATAAACGTCCAAGCGCTCGGACTTGAGAGAAGAAAACGCCGCGACTTCCTCAAAACCCTGCAAGACCCTGTTTCACCCACCGACTTCAAGTCTGGACTTCTTGGCACCGCTTCGTCTTCTCTTTCTTGCAAACTCATGTTGTGATAGGTAGTGAATATATACAGCAAAGAATAGTATAGCTCTTCTACAATCAAAGTCAGTTGACCATCTCCTCTGCACCTGCCATGGTTGCATCCATGTCGTCAATTCTGTCGGCAGGTTGGAAATGACTGTAGACTTCTTCATTATCATCAACCAGCCAATCCAGATGTGTCTCCTCGGGAGGAAGTGTAGCTCCCAATCCTTGACCAGGTTTCGGGTAATTCGCCGTGGGGTTATCAAGCTCGTTATAGCCTTCATCCACATCATCATCTGGTCGCACCGGTAATGGATAGTACGCATGCTCGGATTCATCTGAGGGAGGCTCTGGCGGATTTGGTGGTAGAGGTTCAACTGCAGGTCTTGGAGGATCAAGCAATGCTGAGAGCGTAGAAGGCAGGGGTGTTCGGTATGCTCCAGGCGGGAACAATGCCAGCTCTGGATGTGATTTGTCTGCCCGTAGCAATAGCTCTACCAGCGTATGTGATGGTAATAAGGTCAAGACTTCTCGTTTCTGTGATGGTCAGCTTGTGACATTCGGGTCTTTTTAACACAAACACACCTGCTCTTCTGTCAATTCTCCGCCTGACACAAACGAGTCAATGTCAACCTCTGGTGGTGGTCGAACGGTACAGTCCGAACAAAACCATTCCATGTCGGGAATATCTACAACCTCCTGACTGATGGGAGGATAATGGCAATAGCGGTGGTAAGGAGTGTTACAGCCATCACAAAATACTATCATGTTGGTGGCTGGACTATGCGGTCGAAGACAGGCCTTGCAGACTGCCAATTCCGGATTCCTACGTCCCCAATTGCGCTTGCGTTTGACGCCAGATGTGGGTGAGGCTATGACGGGTACGAAAGTGGTGGGTTTTGTGATTGCGCGGCCAGATCGAGAAGTTGTCGCCAGAGGGGTGTCTTCGGCGTCGTCAATAACATCATCATCGCTGTCAGAGCTGACTTCATGAATCTTGATGCCTTCAGCCAATGGTTTCCTTCCACCTCTGCCACCTCTTCCTCTCGGTCTTCCTCCTCTTCCCCTTCCACGGCCCCGGCCTGTAGATGTTGGTGTGGCCATAGCTGCTGACAACGGCGTCATAACATCTCCAGTCAAAGCACCTCTGCCTCTGCCCCTTCCTCGACTACCACGAGGACGACCTCCGCGGTTTCTCCCTCGTCCACCCCTAACGACGGGCGTTGCAGCATCCATGTCCGTGTCCATTTCCTCCTCCTTTACTATTCTCAAGGCAGAGTCATCCGGATGCGAGTCGTCTAGTGTAGTCGAAGTGGTCATGTTCTTCAAGACGGCGTTCCTCGCAGCTTCCCACTCTTGTGTACCATGAACAGCGGAAAGTGAGTTTTGAGGTAACTGTTTCAGGATTTCTTCGATAGCTGGAGAGAAAGACCTAATTCCAAGTCTAGCAGTCGTGTCATACGGTGGAGCATTGATTGAGGGAGCTGTGGTTGCCGGCGCATCCGTTGAGGAAGCGACTAGAGAAGGTGGTTGAGTTGAGTCGACTGATGGGAGCGCATTCGCTGGGGCAATATCAGGTGATGTCGCATTGGCCAGAGATGCAGGATCATGGCCAGTCGACATATCGACGGTTCAATGGGGGCAGTTGCAGCATTTGAGGCAGTTCTTGTCGCGTGACGGCTGCACCACGCATCATCGCACCTGCCGCGGGAAGGCACCGCCACACGTCGACAGGGTCGACGCCACAAAGGGACCTTCTGGGCTTGTTCCCATTTCCCGCGCCACACTTGGAGCGTCGCCTACGTCAGCGCGCGCCATCAATTCCTCAATTCAAGAACGGCTGTCAACAAACTTCCCTTCTCACAGCAAAGGATGCCTGAACGACCATCCATCGCCGTGACGGCGGCGCAAAAGACCGAAAGGCACGACTTCGCCGACGGGAGCAAGACTCCTCCACCACAATCGTCCCCTCCTCGCTCACCTTCTCCTGCCCAACCGCCGTTATCTCCCAAACTCTCGACCGCTTCGCAAAAGACGACGGGCACGACGGGACCGGGAAGACCAAGATGGATTTTACACATGCAGGCCCAGATGTGGCGCTTCCTCATGGGAATTGGAATGCTACTCCACCGCATGGCACCTCCTCACCCGCCAAAACCGTCCTTCAAGCGATCCATCAAGGCGACTGTTAGTTCCAAGCCTGGCTCATTCGAATTGCACTTCTATGTGCCCAAGGATTACGAGAAGCATCGCCGTATGGATTTTAGCCAGAAGAGATACCCGTGTGTCATCAACTTCCATGGAGGAGGTTTCACTCTGGGCAGCCCTAGTGATGATGCCCGTTGGTGTGGAACCGTCGTGGATGAATGCGCTGCTGTTGTCGTCAGTGTCGACTACCGTCTGGCTCCTGAGAATCCCTTCCCTACCGCTGTCGAGGACGGTGTGGATGCTGTGCTGTACATGGCCAACAACGCAGACGAACTTGGCATCGATGAGAACAAGATTGCGCTTTCCGGCTTCAGCTCCGGCGCCAACATGGCCTTCACCGTCCCTCTCCGCCTGTACGACCACCAAAGCGAATTCAGTAGAGTCGAGACAAACAACGGTGCCTCGTCGTCTCTTCTCAGTCTTCCTCGCGCACAGGATCCCAGCTCTTCCAGTCTCAGTGTCGACCGCATTGTCCGCAGTCGCAGTCATACCGTTGCTCCCACTCTGGCAAGCCTGCAGAAACAGCAAATGTCGGTCAAGCAATGCGAAACCGTCCAGTCCGTCTCTCTCTGCGCCATCGTCCCCTGGTACCCCTCCTGCGACTACACCCAGACCCGCGAAGAACGCCGCAACACTTCGGTCCGTACAGATCAAGATCTCCCTGCCATCTTCACCAACCTGTTTGATGAATCATACCTGCATCCTCCGGATACTATCCCTCTGGACTCGCCCTATCTTTCTCCCGGCATTGCTCCTACAAATCTCCTTGCCGAAGCTCTTCCTCAAGACATCATCATGCACACATGCCAGTGGGACATGCTCCTCGCTGAGGGTGAAAAGTTCCGCGATCGTCTTACTGGAAAGGGCATCAACAAGACTGTCCACTACAAGATGATTGAAGGTGTACCTCATGGTTGGGACAAGGCTCCCAATCCGTTAAAACCTACCCCTGGTGTCAAGCAGCATTACCTCAATGCCACGAACCACCTACGACGAGTGTTCGCCAAACAAGGTGGAAGCGCCACTGAAGAAGCCACTATTGGCGGTGTTGCTGGTGAAGGAAGAAGAATGAGTACCCTTGTTAATTAGATCTTCTTCCCTGTTGATGTATAGCATAAATCTAGCCTTTCATTTCTTTCGCAACACTTTCCCCTTTCCCAGACATCTGATTGCCTTGACTTCAGCATCCTGCAACATGGGCATCATTGAACATCGCGGCATTAAGACGGCGTTGTTCGCTATCTCCTTCGCCAGCCCCGGAACCCGGACAGAAACATCGGTTTCGCAGGTGAGACCATTGGCTGGCGTTGGGTCGAAGGCATCATGGCCATCTTCACCGGCGTCCTTTGGATCGCAGGGTCTCTGCTTATTCCAGAAACCTATGCGCCTGTACTCCTCCGCAAGCGGGCGCGCGCCCTCGAAAAGGCCAACCCGGGTAAAATCTACAAGACAAGAGCGGAGATTGCATCTGGTCCTGTGCAGTTTGTAAGTGTGTTCAGCACTGCATTGATCAGACCTTGGAAATTTGTTGCCTCCGCTCTCGCTGCGAACTCGGTCTTGAGAAGTTTGTTCGGAATGGCGTTTCCGTTGTTCACGAGTGATATGTATGCAAACCTTGGTATACACTGGGCAAGCTGTATACCGGCGTTTTTGGCACTGATGTGTCTGCCTATGCCGGTGAGTGATATCTTTTTTGCCTCATCCTCGTGGGGACGTATCACAGACATGAGGGGCTCTGCTGACTTTTACACTATGTAGTTCCTGTTCTACAAATTCGGACCCAAGATCCGCGAAAAGTGCAAGTTCGCTGCAGAGTCTGCTGCTTTTATGCAGAAAATGAGGGAGGGGCGTTGAAATATGGTCGATTCTAGGAATAGCCAAGGAACTCGGTATTATCATAAACCTAGCTTCCTGTTGCTTTCCCCACTGGCCCCGATTGTGTCTCATTGTATCGATTCATCTTGACTTTTACCCGATGCAAAAGAGCACGTGTCGTGCTTGACCTATAGTAGAGACAATTATTCGAGATCTTCAGGTACTCCCCGCTTCTCCACTTGTCACTAGGACCAACCCCGCCATTTTTGGGGACTTTAGCACACACCGACGTCAAGCGTCTTTGCAAAATCGATTCTACTAAGGAAAACCATGCGACGATCTACAACTCTTTCGTTGTAGGGATGTTTAGAACTTCTAGACTACAAACTTACCTCGATGATCTAGACTGTCTTAATTCCGACATTCTACCGATGTCACGAGACAGTCTAGAAACTACTAGGCCCGCTTCTATGCTAATAACGCTTAAGGCCTACATTTTCGCGTCTTATAATGCGTAGTACTCCCCCGTCGCCTTCTTTAGTTATAAATGCCCTTACGCCTTTATACTACACACTATATAGCATCTATTTATTACCTTTGTCACTAATTACATCTTATCGACCCTACGCAAAACGTAATTATATAAAACGTTAATAATCCTATCTCTTTAGTAAGAGAATCGTCGACACGCTCCCCTAAACTATAACTACTACCGTCTATTCTAGGACTCCTCTAGATAACTTTTCTAGGCACCTATCGCGTACCTATACGTTTTTTTTACGCGTTTCCCTAACATACTACGTCCTACTAGTGCTTATTAAAGCTAGCTATCTTCCGCCCTAAACCTACGCCTTTACCGGCTACCCTCTTCTCGTAGCTACTAGGACTAGCGATCCGCCTCTTCTCGCTAGCCGCGCGCCCTAATAGACGACTCCGTAACCGACCGACGAGCTACTAGGGCCGCTACCTGCTAGTAAGTCCTTTAGGACTAGCGAAGAGTAGAACGCTAGTTAGAAATCGACTAGTAGAATTTAAGCGAACAACTCCCTAGCCCCTCCCCTATCCCGACCGTTACCTAAATTAACTCCCTTAATAACCTACTTTAACTTTAAGTATATATACGCGACATTAGAGCCGTTCTTACCGTCGGTAGCTCTATCGAATCCGCTATCGAAGTAGCCCTTATCTAGAGGATTATATAGATTATTACTAGGTTTAAGCCGTTCGAGGTATAGCGTAAAGCGCTCTACTAGTTATTATTCTAACGTTAGGACTATATCGTCTTAGCACGAACCTCTATTAGAAAGAGTGTTCCTTTATAACTCTTACTAGTATTCCTTCCTTCGTCTATCGCCCTAATTATTATACTAATTAACAAAATCGGTAAAGAGTAAACTATAAGGCTTTAGTTAATGAACGATAAACTCTAGTAACAAACTAGCCTTAATCTCCGACGTTTTATTAATCCTATCTACATTAATGGCGACACCTAGCATAAACATCCCTAGCTTATTAAGTCTATCCTAGCGAAAGAATATACCTATATTCTTATAGGGCTAGAGTAGGTAGTCGGCAATGCTATATCCGAGGTGCTTTAGTAACTAAGCTTTTATAACTAAGTAGAGCTCGTTATAGTTAATAAGGTACACCTTATTAGCTAATAGGGCGATGACTTTAGGTAGAAGTATGCTAGTCTAAAGTAGATGCATATTAATCTTAGAGGCGGAGACTTACCCTCTCTATAGTACGCCTACTCTACGACGCTCGATTATACCGCTCTATAAAAGCTTATTAAGCGGTATAACTTCGAACTAGGAGTTCGCTATATTTAGGCCTCGATTAATCGGCCCGACATTATATAGGTAGTTAGCCGCATTGCTACTAAATCTTATACATCCTTTATCGACCTCTAGTTCGTTATCTATCTATTTGTCGAACCCTTAGAGACTATCTCCCCTAAAGAAGATAAAAACGACGACCTCTTTCCTAAGGAACGACTCGCTAACGTAAGATTATGCATTTAGGCTATCGTAAAGACCATTATATTTGTTAACTCTTGTAACTATACTATAGACGCCTATAATCGGCTTCGCTAACTCCTTATAGAACTATACCCTATAGTTCCTCGTATAGAGATTAACGAAGCCTATAAGTCCTATTATAGAGTACTTAGCCTATATAAAAAGAAGGCTATATATACCGAGTTCGTAAAACTAGATTCCGCTATTAGAATTATAGTTGCTACTAATACGATTAGCATAGGTATCGATCTCCCTAACGTTAAAGTTATAGTTCTCTACGGTCTCCCTCTTAAGTGCGACGTTAAAACTATTATATAGCGGTTTAGTCGTGCTACTAGGGCGCCGACTTTAACTAGCATCGCGTATCTTCTCTACGAGTCCTAGGCCGCCCTAATTACTATAGCTCTACCTCTAAACCCTAACGCTGCCGTCGACGATAGACCTAAGCTTAAAGAGTTTCTACCTCTAGATAAGGATTAGGTAGTATATAAGGACGAGGATAATCGCTTCGAGGAAGAAGTTTACGTAGTTACTACCGTTAAGTTAGAAGGTATTCTACCCCCCGAAGTTACTAGTAGTACTTCTTTACACTCGCGTAAGAAATAAGCTAAGCGTAATCGAAAGCTACTTATTACCGATCTTGTTCGTTTAGTCCTTATCGCTACTAATCGCTATAAGTGTGTTCGTCGCATAATCCTCTCCTATTTTAGGGAAGAAAATGCATAATTCGATAAACAATAAGCTCTAGAGAAAATGCGATGTTGTTCGGGTTATAATCGCCTTCTCCTTACCCCTCTAGACATATATAATAATTCCTTCTAGGCTTTACCGTCGTATATAAATCTCGGTAGAGGCCGCGGAAACTATAAGAAAGTCATTTTCTAGGCTCTTAAGAAATGGTGCGAAGAATAAGTTAAAGTCGTCTTCTCTTAATAATTGTTCCCTATCCTATCTAATCTATTCCTCGACAAATACTATCTATAGCTACTATGTAAGGATTATAGCGTTTATACGGTTAACGATCTTATCCGTATATAGGGCCCTAAGTTCTACTAGCCCTACTTTAATAAGTACGCCGAGCTACTCGTCGCCGAGTTTAAAAGACATTCTCTTATGCTCTCGTTAATAAGAGCCTTATAAGAATATATTACCTAGACTCGGGCTAACTTTTATGCTAGCCCTCGGGCGGCGTCTTAGCTAAACCCTTATAGATCTAGAGCCAGTTCTAGAGCTAGTTCTAGAGGAAATTCTAGGGGTAGTTCTAGGAGTAGATCCTAAGCTAGTTCGAGGGCTAGTTCGTAGGTCGCTCTCTCCTCTTAGTTATAGGCTATTATACTAGCCTTCGTAACGTCTAACATTTAGGATTCGGCGTCTACCCGCGTTCCCTCTAGTATCTATACTATAGCCGACCTCTATAACCTTAGTCGACATAGCAATCTTAGTCCCTTAAATACTCCCTATGCTAAGCCCTAAAGAAACATAGGACCTAGTCATAATGTTAGCTTTACATCTATAGTCGCTAATTCGGGGTATAGTAGTAACTTCTCTTCTAGGTCGTTTAACTTCCCGTCCGAGACGCCTTCTCGACTCCCTATAACCGTCGTTTAATCTAACTCTATTAAGTACATCTTAGGCTATAGACCCTAATCCTCTCCCGACCTTCTACTATACGGACACTTTCTACTATCTATACTAAGCCTATATACTAGGATACTAATGTTAGACATTTCGCTAAACGCTATCGCTATAGTAGATCCGCATTAGTTATATCTACTAGTACTACTTAATTCTATCCCCCCTATTAGAAACAATAGCAAACAAAGGGTAGAGTTATAGGCTCTACCCCTTAAGCTATAGACAAGTCTTGCTTCGCGACTTCTAGCATATACCGGTATTCCTCCTTTATATTCCGCGTTATCTCTAGGTCCGTTAAACTAGAGCGTCCCTACTAGCACTACTCGTAATAGCGTCGATAGGAACGCGTCTACTTATATCGATCTAGAATCCTATACTAGTTTGCATTCGCTCCCCTAAGCTATAGCTATAGTCTCCTCTTAGCCTTAGCCTCTATCTAGTATCTAGAGCACTCTAAAGCGAAAGTATACTAAAAATAGCGATGTCTTAGAGGCAATTGTTATAAGGGTAGGATAATAAGCTAGACGTAGGGAACGAAAACGCCTTACCTTAGAAGCACGGGGCGAGTTCTAAATCTCTACCATTTTAAGTTATTTCTCTCTTAGAATAGAATAAAATGCTTTCCTTCTATTATTAATGCTCGCTACGTTTAGCGCTAATTTCGTCCTTTTATGTCGATATTAATGATCCCTATTAGTAAATCCCCTAGGTAGCTATTAATCTTATAGGTCTAGTTATATAAGACGCACCGTCGTGTACGTAGTTAATCCTTATTTATTTAGTATGCGAGTCTAGCCTCTATACGCGTAGGTGATGTCGCCTTAATAGACCTTTACTAGCGACAATAATTAGCTAGTTATTTAATTAGTTATTGTCGTCTTTCCTTTACTTACTCCTTACTTCTCTACCCTCTTAAGCTTTCTCTCTCTTATTCCTTTACTACTACCTCCCTTATCGTTCGGCGGAATTAGCCCGTAGTATATTAGCTATTCTTTTCTCCTATCTTCTACCTCTAATAAAGAAATAGCACCTACCTAATGTCTATCTCTACTACTAAGACCGTAGACGCGCTAGCCGTACTACTTTTCGATAATCCTTAGTACTACGCTCTCCTCGAACTTAAAGCTCGCCTATCCTTTATCGTTACTAGATTCTAGTATCTTACATATCGTCTTATAGAACTCGGCGAGCCTAAATACATAATGTACGTAGGCGGATTCGCCTTCTAGATTCCTAGCGTAGTCGGCCGTCGTATTAAGGCTCTTAGTTTAAAGCCGCTCGACGTTATAGAAGCCCTTCGCCCTTCTATCTAAGGCATGTTAAATAAGCTTATTGTATAGGAGTATTAACACTAGACGAAGCCCTTACCTAACATATCGACTATAGACTTAGACGAAGAATACTAGCCTAGCCCCTCGCTTAACGAGCTTAATCGTACTACGAAGATTAACTATACTAAGCTCCTTCTCTATAGACCCTAGGGGTTTAAGATGCGCGTAGAGCAAGAACTTAAGCATCGCTATACTAGCTCCGGTTAGGCTCTAAAGGAACACCTTAAAGCTAGGGATATAAGCGACATAACTAACCCTAAGGTCTTCTCTTTATTTTAGCTAACCTAGTAGGCCTAGATTAAAGGTATATCCGCTATGCGATTCGTGTCCTATTCTCTTCTCTTTCTCGAGTACTAATACTATATAGGCGATATACTCGTCTAGGCATTAGCTTCCGCGCCCTCTTCTCCCGTCCGCTCGAGGCTTAACATAAACGATAACTTTAAACACAATTATGTTTCGAATTTAGAACTGTCGGAGATAGATCTATTTAATCTTATAGTGTTAGTTAGCTAGATTAAGCGCGCTCGTGTTAACTTTAAGCTTAGAAACGGTAGTAGTAAATTATTAGATAGATAGATTATTAGATAATCGTTGCCTTATAATGCCTTCTATAGCGGTATAGTAATTGTTCTAGTAGTCTAGGGGTATAGTAGTGTAGTTAGTTCGTTTTACTCTAAAGCAAAGCTAGCTTCTAAGCCTACTAAATCCTTCCGTAGAATTGCCTTACGTAACTAACGGTAATATAACCTTCTACTTCTACTAACAACCTCTAACGAATCCTACGCCTTACTACCTATATGCCTAGTAGATTCCTCCTTCGCACCTTACGCGCTAGACATATAACTCGCCTTATAGGTAGGATAGGACTAACTAGAGGGTCGGTTTCTCGCTTAGCTAGATCGGATAGGGTAGTCCTAGTAGTAGTGCTTTATCGCCGTAGGATTTATATAGTCTATACATAGGCTAGCATTGTCCTACTTAGCTACATTATAACTAGTATATGTTCCTATGTATTTTAGCGTACTTAGAAGCTTAGAATACTTATATAGAGGGCTATACTCTATCGATAAAGTTTAATGCTTTTAGACGTTACGTGCTAACTATATAGGGCAACGTAGTATAGCTAGACGGCGTTAAAGTTAGCACATTTTTCGGTGTATTTTAGTATGTTTAGAAGTTTAGAAAGACTATAGGTAGGGTCACCCTAGCATAACCTTTACGAATGATTACGTAGTAGAGACGTTCCTTTACATTTTAGCCTACGCATTATTGCTCGACTTCCTTCGTCCCTATATTATGCATGCTGCCGTCGGTGTCTATAACCCCCTTTAGTATATTACTGCTTTTCCCCTCCTATGTTCTAGTATTAAGTAGGCCCCGTTTAGCCTCTTCTTTATATAATTCCCTCCCTTCCGTCGCCGTCTATTATTAGTATATTACTACTTCTTCCTCCCCTAAATCCTAGTACTAAGTAGGCCCTATTCGGCCCCTTCTATATATAAAGCCCTCTCGGTAGAAGGCTAGTTATGTTAGTAACTCGTCGTTATGTTAATAAAGGTAGACGCCTACGTAGTGATTAGTATTCTAGCTATTCTCCTAATATCGATTAAAACTTACTTATAGCTACTTCTTGCTCTATTTGCCCTTCTTCTACTTAGACATAAAGGTCTTAAAAGAGGCGTCGCTAGGGAACTCGAAGGCGAACTCGTCTCTTAGCTCCTATATCTATCTAAGTCTATCCTTATATAACTCTACCTAGCTAGCATCAAGATAGTACGTATTAGCCGCCTTATAGTCACTAAAATCGGCCTACGTTATCTACTCGACATTGCTATTATCTATCTTTAGTGTCTAGATAGGCTATACGGCCTTATCGGCACGAGGTTTGTCCTTTTTAGGGTAGATACTATTAATGCCGAAGCCCTCTATAATAACTTTTACATTATGTTTTACGATTCTACGACTATTACTACGCTCTTTATAGGCTATAAAGGCGTTAACCGTATCTTAATTAACCTCGCTAGGGTAGAGCCTACTAGTACCTCTTTCGTAGGCGCTCTTACTAATAGCGCCTACGCTTATACTAATAAAGAGGGAGCGGAAAGCCTAACGACTATGCTCGTGCTTTATGTTGCCGAATTTTATAGTACTACTTATACGCTTAAAGTCTATCTTATTGTCTTCGCCCTTCTCGTTTAAGATACTAGGCTCGAAGCGACCGAGGCCGTCGCGGACGATGCTATAGATCTAGATGTCTTAGTAGTCTATCTTAATCTTCTAGTAGAGTTCGTAGAAGAGTTCGATAAATTCGTTAGCGTCCTTACGGCGAATCTAGAGGTTCGGGTAGTTTACTAAATATGCTTAGTTAGCTACGTTAGCGTATACATAAACTAAATTAACTTATAGATAGCCTTAATTATAGCTCTAACGTCGCTTAAGTTATATAGTTCCTTAAAAGTCGCGAGCCTATTATATAGCTCGAGGGCGGAGAGAGCGTAGACGCGAGCGGCGTTAGATAACATCTTAGAGTATAGTAATATAAGAGTCCCTTTAGCGGTATTAATATAGTATACGTAATAGTAAAGAGGGAAGGAAGGTAGGAAGGAAGGAAAGGTAGTAGAGCTTAAGCTTAATGTTACGCGTTAGTAAAGAAGGAAGGAAGTAAACGTAGTAAAGGTCGGTTAGGGCTATATAAGTTAGCGAAGGAGGAAGGAATATAAGGGTAGTAGAGCTTAAGGTAGGTAGAACTCGAGTAAGAGAGGGGGCTAGTCGCGTTAGTCTACGAAAGGCGCGCCGATTATAGGTAGTATAACGAGAGCAAGAATAGTAGCTTAGTGTCTTATAATGTAGGCCTAAACCGAGCGAGGTGTAAGTATAGGGAAGGCTAGTAATAGACCTGAGAAGTCTTATAATTAATGTTAATGTTAATGTCATAAGGAAGGACTAACCTACTAGAAGCTTAAAGTTTTATAGCTCGGCCGTACTATAGCCTATAATGTTATAAGCTTCGAGGACGGGGTAAGTAACGAAGGAATGTCTTCGCCGTCTTAGGTGCCTTATAAGCGGTCTTAGTAAGTAATCGAGGGTTAAGTCGTAGGTAAAGGACTATCTTAAGGCTATAGTTACTTTAGCGTAGACGAGACGCGGCAGGTAGCAGAAGTTTAATAGGTAGGTATAGAAGGTTGTTTAGTTATAGGGATAAGGCCTCTTATAGTAGCGACGTTATGCGCAGTTAAACGCGACGAAGAGGGAGTAGCTATTAAGGTAGAACATCGAGGGGTTTAAGCTATAGTCGATGCATTAGACGGGGGTATAGTAGGTGTTTACTAAGCTTAAACTTAGCTTAAGGAACCTATAGCAAAACATCGATATGCCCGACTTACATCTACCTATTTACCTTATAATTTAGGCCGCCGTTAAGGAAGCTACCGCATGTAGCGAGAAGCCGACTTTAGCATATCTACTATAATTACTGCTTAACAACGTACACTTCCTAAACAATCTATAGGCCGCCGTTAATAGCTAGATTAAGGCTAAGCACTACTTGTCTATGTTCTTAAAGACCCTAGGCCTTATTAGTAGAACGTCTTCGGCAGGTCTTAGGCTTAGGGAGGTTAACGAACAGTCTCGATTTATAGTAGTTAAGGAGCTAGTACGTATTAGTAGGTAGCGCGTAATAAATAGATAAAGAGGTAAGAGGAAGTACCTTATTAGGGCACTTTAATCTGCACTAAAGAGCTATACGCTAAGTTCTACTACCATTATTCTATAGTAGGTAGATTATTAAGTTACCCGTATATTCACCTTCGTTAGACATCTCGATTATATCGACGCTTTAGATATAGTGTTCCTAAGAGCCTTTAGGTAGAGTAGCCGTCTTCTCCTTAGCGGCTTCTTCTACCTTAGGAGCCTTACGGCCGCGTCTTCTTTATAAGGTAGAAACTTTAGGAGTATCTTATAAAGTAGTAGTAGTCGCCTTTCCCTTAGTGCCCTTCTTTACGGGTGTTTTAGGCTATAGCTTGCCTCTAATACTATCTTCCCCTTAGCGGCTTCTCCTATCTTAGGAGCCTTATAGCCGCGTCTCTTTATTAACGAGGTAGAAATTTTAGGGGTATCTCGTAAAGTAGTAGTAGTTAACTTTCTCTTAGTGCCCTTCTTTACGGGTGTTTTAGGCTATAGCTTACGGCTCCTAAGTACGATCGTCGGGGTTCTCGTAGCCTATAGAAAGCGCACTAATAGTCTATAGCTTAATTAATCGGGTAGTACTATACTAGGCTCCTAGATAAGAACCTCCGCGACCTAGATCGAAGAGAATAGGAGAGAAACGTTAGCTCGTTTACGCGAGGTAAGAGGACGAGGTAGATAGTCTTATCGATTAATAGATGCCTACTCGACAGAATATGCTACTAGGTCTCGCTAGTCTCCTAGGCATCTTAGCGCTAAAGGCTACATTCCTAGACGGAACTAGTACTAGTAGAGCTTAACTACTACCTATGCCCGGTATAGGCGGAAACAGCCTATTATTCCTAGCTAGCCCCTTAATGCTTAGTAGCTAGAGTCTTTCGTTTAAGAGTTATAGAAGAATAATTCATCTATTACCCTCGAGAGCTAAGGTTTATATAAGAGTAGAGTAGAAGGTAGCCTTATAGATGCCGATTGTTGCTTACGTTTATAGTATATAGAAAAGCATATATACTCGAGGCTATCGACTAGGTTACCGCCTAGTGTCTTCTTTTCTTCTTCTCCTTAGCTAAACAGTATATATAATTCCTACTCTTTACGGTGTCTATTCTATATAGCTATAGGGTTTATAGAATTCGTGCTATTCTCGTCGTACGGTATAGAGTAAGTATCGGGCAGTAGGGGTAGTTATTTCGGTATCTCGGCTAGGAGAGGAGAGTAATTTATCGGTATATAGGTAGAGCTATAGCGTCGTGTCGGAGGTAGTGCTCGTCGTACTTAGTCTTAGTAGAGAGGCTAACCGTCTTATTAGAGTACAAATCCTAGATTGCAGATATTATATAGCTCCTATTCTGAAAGTGCGTAATATAATACGTCTCTTACCTTAATCTTCTAGAGGTCGCTAAGGCTCGCGACTTAGAGAAAAAGACGAGTTCGCTTAAGGTCGGAGTAGTTATAGTCGCGATAGCGCCTAATGTACGTCTATACGATCGCGTGCGTAAACTATATAAACGAAATTCCTAACCTCTACGCGATTCGAGAAATAGCTTAGAGGACTTTATAGCTACGACATTAGCTAATACTAACCTTAAAGATCGGATAAGCATATCGTTAGTCGACTTCTCTCTATATCTTATAGATATAGCGCGTTAAGGGCGAAAGGTATAACATTAGTAAATCGTAATAGTATTTACCTTAGATAGTATAGAAGGAGTTATCCGAAGCTCGGCCGCGATCTTCGTAATAGGGTAGCCTAGCTTAGCGGTTAATTATAGTAGCAAAATCTTATAAGAGAATAGGTCGTAAAATTTGCGACCTTCGTAATAGGGTCTCTACTACGATAGTAGTAGGCCGGTCTTAGATAGCGCATTATAGTAGCAAAATCTCGAGCAAAGTTATAGGTTAAAACTTGAATTATCTATACTATTATAGTATAAGACCCTTAACCGAGCGATAAAGGAAAACTTAAAGGGGGGGTATAGTAATTAAAAAGGAAAAAAAAAAATCTCGACGTCTCGAGTCCGCTATAGCCTATTCTTCTCCCTAGGAACTTACAATTTTAGATCTCCTCCTCTCTAAGCTAAAGGTCTAGGTCTCTCTAGATGTCTTAGACGTGAACTTAGAGACGCTCGTTAAAGGCTAGTTAAGGACCTAAGAGTTAGCCGCCTATAGGTATAGAGATAAGCTAACCGTTACTAACGGAGACGTAGCGTCTACCCTACGGGGTCTAGATCTTACTAATAATAATAACATTATCGTCCTTATTATCCTTATCGTCTAAGATTACGATAGAGGTAGTTTGCTTCTTCTTATTACCGTCGATAATAATAAGGGGTGCGTTCTACTTACCCTTATTTATAGTAGTAGAGTAGGGTACGAGGGCAGCTCTCGATAGCTAGTAAGGCTAGGAGCTAGGGTCGTCGGCTAGCATTCCCTAGCTATCGAGAAGCTCGATTATTATTCTCTTAAGCTTACGTTCTTCGTACTAGAAGCGAGTAAAACGACTAATAGGGTAGAGTAGCGCGGCGTGCTTATGTTCCTAGTAAATAAGGTTTTAAAGGCTAAGACGAATAGTAGGAGAAAGACCTCTATAGAAGAGTTTAGTAGTACTATCTATTAGTCTAGTAAGGACATAGACGGAGATAACGGTAGGCTACTTCTAAACGACGCATAGCATAATAGGCTAATACTAGCGAGGAGCCTAGTTATAGGCTATAACGCCCTAGAGAACTTAGGTAGCGGTAGTGTTTTCGCTTATACTAAGGAGTTAGGCGTTAATTATGTCTATAGTCTCTTACGTAATGTTACTATATATAGTAGGCTTAGTCTAGTCGGATTAGAGGAGTGTAGGAAGGTAGACTATCTATTCGACAATATATAAGTAAAGGGACTATAGACATTAAACAGTAAGTATAAGATACCTTAGAGCGTAAGTAAGAAAGAATAGATATTATTATTATGTTTTTAATATTAGCGTAGATAGAAAAGGGATAACGCGCGCCTATAAGGTTATTATGTTATAATAGCGTAGCGACTATTAGCAAGAGAGATAGAGGAAAGCCTTAAGTAGAGGACTAGACGTAGATAATAGATGTTAAAGATAGAGGTTAATAAAGGAGGTTAATAAAGGAGGTTAATAAAGGAGGTTAATAAAGGAGGTTAATAAAGGAGGTTAATGAAGGAGGTTAAGGAAGGATATTAATGTCTTAAGAAGGAAGTCTAGAGACACGAGAAAACAAGTAGGTCCTTTTAAGTAAGCGTAAATAGTAGAGTATATAAATAGTAGACTAGTAAATAATAGACTAGTAAATAATAGACTAATGAACAATAGACTATATAAATAGCAAGTCCGACCCTTACAATATATAAGGAGCTTTATAAGTAACACCTCTCTTAACTTTAAACCCTCTTAATAATATCGACCTCTAATATTATTTAACGTTCCCTTTCTTTAATACCTTCCCTCTTTCCTCTTTTAAGAATCTATTCTTAGTTATAACTTTACCTTCATTATAATAGGTAAAGCTCTACGTAGAAACCTTATAAGTAAAGCCTCGCGTCCTAACCTAGTACCGTATGCCTATGCCGTATATATATCGTTTACCTATATGTTATTAGCTAGCTACTAACGTTTAAGTAGGCCGCTATAGCCGCCTAGCGACTCTACGCCTATAATGTCTTCCGCTACGAGAAGCGCCTTAAATACGCTATATACCGCGAGAACGTTATCGTCCTAGAACACTAGCGCGTACTTATATCCGCTATAAGTAACGAGCTAGATGCTCGCGTCGCCGAGAGAAAGAGCGTAGAGTAAAAGCTCGCTAGCTATAAGGCTAATCTTAGCGGCGCCGACGCTTAGGCCGTAAGTCTTAGTATTATGCTATACGTAATAAGTGCTAGTAAGTTTAGTGCCCTTACCTAGTTAGTAGTAGCAGTTAACTAATAGATCCTTAAGATAACATCGCCCTCCTAACTAATTAGATCGCTTAATAATAGTAGAGCATAGAGGACAACCGCTATAGTAAGTAGAAGCTCTAGGAAATAGACTTAATAGATAGTAGGCGAGTAGAACACTAGCTTAAGGGACAGTATAAGAATCTTAAGGGAATAGAAGAGCTAAATGTAGCTAGATAATACTTTAATAGAGGGTCCACAGGAAACAGGAGAGCTAAATGTAGCTAGATAATACTTTAACGAAGGGAGATTTAAGAGGGAAACATAAAGCTAAAGCAGCTTAGACATACTATAATAATAATAGCTATCTAGAGACAATAATACTAGATAGGGCTAGGATTGATTTAATTACTTACTTGCATTTTATTTTTAATATTTCTAACCCTCTAATTACTACTATAGAAAGAAGACGGACGTTAGAAGATTACTAAGAAACTACGTAGGCGAATAGTCTATGCTCTCGGCGTTAAACTACTACATTTATCTTTTTAGACTAGCTATATTCGGATAACATACGACTAGAAAAAAACAAGGGGGAGCTATAGAGTTAATTAAATTAGATGTTAGCTATGCTAATTACTAGGTAGAGAAATATAGAGAGCCCCTAATAGAGTAGAGTATTAGAAAGCAGAGCTAGTCCTAAGAGTAGAGATAATAAACGACTACGCTTTCGCTAAACTATTTACGTGTTTCCTTCCTTCCTCGATGTAAATTAGATCTTACTATTTTCTATAATAGTAGCGAGGTCGTTGTTGTTCTTACTTACTATCCGAGATTTCGAGGGCGGTCTCGCGAGTAGAACTAGGCTACTTACCTTTATTATCTAGGACTAGAATAGGATTACGATAGGTAGCGTTAGTAGGCTAATGCTTAGGGTTCGTAGCGATCGTAACACTATTACGCTTATTATCGAGGAGGTAGAGTAGTTAGGTAGGAGTATAATTGTACTCGAGGATAAAGCTAATTAAATAATAGAAGAATTCGCTAACGCCTAGTTATCTTATCTATGCCTTATCGCCGACGTCGAAAGGTTTAGCGTCGTTAACGAGGCAGATGCTATCTATACTACGGCGCGTAGTAGTTATCGAGAGGGTATTAGGGCTACCCTTATCGGTAAAAGCGATAACTAGCTAGTTAGTTTTTAGGGTGTTATTATAGATAGCGACACTAATAGGGAACTAGACGCGATTAGAACCGCGAGGGCAGTTAGCGTCGAGGTTCTTTAAGATATTAAAGATGTCTTAGGTAGAGACATCGTAGTAGGTTTATCGTAATAACTAGTAACGGTCGATAAGGGAAGGCATCTATTATAGTATATTAGTAGCGAAACGCGTAGAAAGAGATAGAATACGCGACATACGGCGGTAGAATAGGAGGAGAGGAGACTAAAGAGAATATCGAGTAGAGGTTTATTCTAACGAATATCGTTAGCTAAGGAAGTTTAGAGGGAGGGGAATACGAGATAACACATATAGGACTATAAGAAATAGTTAGCGTAATATAGTTAATATTATTAATATTGTTAATAAGAGGAGAGGCTAGAAGGTAAAGGTCTATTCGATAGAAAGAGTAAGTAATTAGTTAAGATGCTTTCTATTTACTCGAGAGAGTGAACTAGAACAAGGGATTAGTAAAGATGTACATTAGAGGCGAAGAGAAGACGAGGAACAAGATAGAGGCCTTAAGAGGGCTATGCCGAAAGTTAAAACTAGTTTAAAGATAGAGATAAGGGTATAAAGGATAAAGAGGGTAGAGGGAGATCGAGAAGGCTACGTAAGTATAACTTCGACAATACCGCGTAGCCTTATAATAAGTAATGAAATTAACATAATATAGTAATGCTCTATTAATAGTAACTACTATTAAGTAAATATGTTAGATTAACCCCTAATTGTTATAAACTTATAATAATGTCGACAATAATAAGAGGTTTAGTAAATAATAAGATCGTTAACCTTGTTATTTCTTCTCTATATGCCTCCTCTATCTTAAGCCTACGCCTCTAAAATCCCTCGAGTCTAGCCTTATCGTTTCTTCTCTATCCGCTATCTTTGTTTTAAGTCTACGCCTTAAAGGTCTCTTAAGATTAAGTTACCTAAAGTAAGAGGTACCATTCCGTTATATATAGAGAGGCGACCATTTAACTAACGGCGTATAGTGACTAATAGCTACCCTCTTCTAGCATTCGATGTAGTAT